>RJWM01014681.1:31813-49927 GCA_004363535.1 Dasyprocta punctata | reverse complement strand
ACATTGAAGGGGTCTATTTGTGTCCACAAAACATCACCCTCCATTGCTTTGAATCACTGAGGTTCCCTTGCGTTTTACTGATTGTGCTGAGGGTTAATTACTAAACGTGTCTTGCTTTTCTTGTTGCAGCAGCAACGATCACAAAGAGTTTCTACTTAGCCTCATGAATAATAAAATGAGCACACATCAGCCCCACAGGGCCCAGAGAAACATTGACTCCCAGATGAGCTCTGCGCACCGTGTGTGCCACGGAACTCCGGGCTGGCCGCGCCCCAGACTCCCCAGTGTTGGCGAGGGCTCACCCGCAGTGTCTCACTTATCCCTGTTATCCGTTTGAGGTTGAGGTCAGTAGGTGGAAAATTACTAAGGAAATGTGGAGAAAGGCGAATTCTGGCTAAACTGACCTGACAGGATTCCTGCTGAAGGCCTGACATCACCTGCGGGTGTGGAGGCGGACAGACCTTGCTGGGGAGGGTTGCTGCAAACCCATTCAGCAGGATTCTTGATCAAACTGCATGAGGCAGGGCTCCACGGGGAGGTCCCAATGCTATGGTCCAGTCGAGAAGTTCCGTGGACCGGGGAGAGAAGCTGTGTCACAACCCGAATTCCAGCCCAGTTCCTATGGCCAGCGCACTGATGGCTTTCCTGTGGTCCCAAGTGCTTTCGTGTACGCTTTCTCTTGCTCCTCTCCCCCATCTGCCCGGTGGTTCGGTCCTCGTCTGCAAATTGGTAGCAGAGGACAATGAGACTCAGCTACAAGATGCAACTCAAGGTGAAGGTCAGCAGGAGGACCCCGGGAGAGGACGGAGTACGCAGTGTCCCTCTGCCCCTTGCAGGGGGGCAGGGCTGGGAGGTGCAGGTCTGTGATTTGCTGATTGTTCACCTCTCGCCACTAGAGGGCACCCGCGAGGACAGGGCCATCCACCGGCCACGTACTGTAACTGCTGTGCCAATTCCCAGTGTGAGCGCAGAGCCTGGCGCAGTCACGCCTCCTGTGTTTGCTGAGCACGTGAATGTGTCTCTCAGCCCAGACTATTTACAGCCCGAAGGGGATGACATGCCGGGAAAGAGGGAAAAGGACTCATTGTTTTGTTAGACGCACACAATCAGCTCACAGGACGCTTGCCTCAAGGGTTCAACCCCGGATCATTAGCAAAGAGATGGCTATGTCGCCTCAAGAAGGTGGTGGCGGGAGTTGCCTACTCCTCCCTGGGGAGGGGATCCCTGTCCACACCTGGGCCCTGGTGGCTCAGGACCCAGCTCAACCTGAGGCCACCTAGGGGTCCTGCTTATCAGGGCCCTCTGATGGAACCCACCTGGGCTTTGAACCATGGCATTCCTGCAAGGTGGTCACTGGGATAAACCAGCCCCTGCACGCAGGCCCTGGCAGGGTGCCTGGCACGTGGCAAGGGTCCAAAGTGCATAGCTGTCACGATGCAGGGTAGGTGACTCCAGCCTCCCTGTATATGAGAAGGGGCCACACCCCCAGCCGGATGGTGTCTGGGTTCACCCAGAAGGGTTATCCCCAAGCTGGACCCTGCTGCCCTTGCTGGGAACCCTCTGGCACCCCGCACCACTCCTCCTGGGACCCTGAGCCTCTCAGGCTTCAGATCTGGGGGCCGTTGTCCCAGTCCTGACCTTCTAAGCCACCCTGTCCCTCTTCTGGGTCCAGGCTTCGAGTTCCCATCTCCAGGTGGGGCCTAGGCGACCTCTCCTCTCACCCTAGCACGAGAGCCCTAGGTTGACTCCATTGCTGTTTGGGGGTTCTCTGTGCTGCCTTCCTGTCCTCAGGGACAGAAGCAGGAGGCTGTGGTGGGTGCAGGTGGGGTGACCTTAAGTAGGTCATCTGGCTTCCTGCAATCTCGGTCTGCTCCTGTGAAACCCAGGACATCTCATCCACCTTCCCAGGTTGCTGCCAAATTGGTCAAGATTCAAGGGCCTCTTCTATTTCTCAAGGAGGAAAGGAGGCTACAGAGGATAGTGAAGGGGGCCGAGCTGAGGTCTCCCTTCTGCCCAGGGGTCCCTCTGCCACGGTTGTGCATCCCTGGCCATCTAGGCCACCAAACATGAGATTGCCCCCCGCCCCGCCTGGCACTTGGCCTCAGGGCAGGGGCTGGGTGGTTCAATGGCCCGAGCTCTTAGCCTATTTCCTTAAGAAGATGTTGGGACAGTCCCACAGCCCCTGCCCATCTTCCCCCAAGCCCTCGGCTTGTTAACTCTCAACGACACACTTGCCTTCCTTTGGAAGTTGCTTCTATAAGCATTGCCTTCCTTAAAACTGCCCTGGGAAGTTCATGTTACTTAAATGAAAAGTTCCAAAAAGTTAAAGCTGCCCACGTTTTCTATCATGAGCAAATCTCACGGCACCACCTTTACCCAGGTGATGGGCGCGCACCCTGGGGACAGCGTGGTCTCCTCCTAGCACCTCTGCCCCTTGCTGTCAGCTCCTCCTCCTCAGGAGAACCCAAAGCCTATCACCTTCGCCCTGTCCTGCACAGCTGCTGCCTGGCATGGCCTCGTGCTGCCCATAACCGTGACTGCTCTGCCCCCGGCTGGAGTCCCAGGTCAGACACAGCCTTCCCTGTGCGGAGCCCGCAGTGGCTTTCTCTGGCTACTGGAGTCTTCCCCAGCCCGTGGGCCACCCTGGAGCCTCAGGGGACCTGGTCTTCCCTCTTACTGCCCAGAGTCTGGGCTCCCTGCTCTTCCCTAACCTTTCCTCTCTCTGCCTGGAGCTGTGCTCTCTGCTCTTCCCAGCGATTTTTACGGCCCCAGGCACAACCAAGCAGAGTCACCACTGATGGGATGGCTGGGGGCGGTCCTCATTTCTGGTGGTCTCCTGCACTGTGCCAGGGCCCGTGTACAGGCAGCATGTGAGCGTTAGCTCACTGGATTTCCATAGCGACCTTGGAAGGCAGGTGCGTATAATTCCATTTCACAAATATGGAATCTGAGGCTCAAAAATCCACGGGAGACCACACAGCTAGTAACGGGTAGAGCTGGGTTTGACGCCAAGTCAGTCTGCTGCCTGAGCTGAGTGCCACGCTCGCTCCGGGACGCTCTGTGGCATGACAGACAGATTCCGCTCCTGCCTGGCTCTCAGCCCTCTGCCAAACACCCCAGAGATTCCACATCCCCCTAGCCCAGCCCTGCACTGAGGATTGAACCCAGGGAGTGTTGAACTACATCCTTAGGCTTTTATTTTGTGACTGGGCCTTGCCGAGTTGCTCAGTCTGGCCTTGAAATTGTGATCTTCCTGCCTCAGCCTACTTTACCTAGCTGCGATGACAACCCAGTTTTACCCCTGCATTATAAATGAACTTGTGTTGAGTTGCTTGTAAGTCTTTTCTGCCTTCTGATTTGCCAAACAAGAACTCCAAAAGCTTTGGCAGGTTGCAGTGCCAGAGAGCAGACCCAGGAACCCAGGGCCCCCAATGCCCCACCGCTGAGTCCCACCCCCGGCCCCAGTGTGACAGCGCCTGCCACCTGAGGAGGTCAGGGCCACCCCCTGCACTGCGGCACCTGGTTCTGGGCCCCGCTGCATTGGCAGCTGGGCCTGAGGGGGTCTGGTCCAAGCTCCGCCTGTGGCTTGGTGGGAACTGAAGACCTTCACGCCCTGTTCCATATTCATGATGAAATGCAAACTCCCATGTTCATGAGGGCACCGGTAGCGTGGTGCTTGGGAGAGAATTTATGTCAGTTAAATCCAGGGAGGGTCTTGAATAAATTCCAAACCAAGAATATTTTCTGCCAAGTGTCCTATAGCATTTTCATTGGATGGTGAGCGTGCGATTTTTTTCCCCCTTCTGTGCCCTGGCTTCCCTGTGGTCCCTCCCTGAGCGGGCGGCCAAGCTAGCTCTGGGCTGCCGAGTGCGGCTTCTGGCACCAGTTTAGCTCCAGAGTGAGGTCCCCTGGCACTGTTGGCGGGGACTGTGAGATGTTCCGCCCTTTTGGGCGGGTTCCTCCCTTGAAGACCCAGCTGTTCCCCCACCTCCCGTTTTCTCTGGAGTCTGTGTTAAGAGCAGGGCCCTGGGAGTTCCCATGCTACCTCTGGTCTTGCAGCCCTGCCTGGGACTGGTACAGATCCTCGCTCTTAGGATTCCTCGGGTCACCTCCCTCCCACGCCTTTGTCACCGCCTGCTAACACTAGGCAGTCCTGCGTGCCACCGTGTGGGAACCAACCCGCGGATGCACCAAACCTTGAGTGACAGATGCTCTTTGCTTCATGAGGAGGGAGCAGGGGCTCAGAGAGTTTCAGTGACTCGGCCAGAGTCACACAGCCGGTACTGTGGAGAAGCCGGGATGCGGCCCAGCTCAGCGGCGCTGCTGTTCTGCTGGTGACACTTGGTGCTAAGGGCAGGGACTCCGGGACAAAGAGAACCCAGTGTTTATTTTGGCTCTACCTGTTGGCAGGTGAATTCTGTCTCTCCTCTACCTGTAAAGGGGTCTGGACTCACTCCTGACACACTGGGTTGCTTGTGGGGCTGAAATGCAACCGCAGAGGACCCCATGGCCACACAGGGGTCCCCCAGGGCTACGTTCTGAGGGAGGGCGCTGCAGGCAGGCAGGCAGTGGCAGCTCTGTGTCTGGGCTCCTAGGCTGACAGCGCCAGCTGAGACGTCATTGTCCTGCGCCTCAGGCCCCCCTGTACCCCAGCCATGGGCAGGGGCACTTCACGTCCCTGCACCACGCAGCCACCGACACCCTGAGCAAGGGCCCCGCCCCCGCCAGGGCCCCCACCCACCCCAGGTAACGCAAACAGTGACTTTAGGGGAGCAGAGGGCTCCGGCCGCTCTTGTCCCCGATGTGACCACTTCAGTGCAGCCTGTCCACCCCCGAGGGGCCCGGCGTCCATTCGGAAAACAGACTCCAAGGTGTCATCCGGAAGAAAGTAACAAAATAAAACAAAAAAAAAACCAAACTTTACTTGCATTTAGCCATTAATAAATAATTTACAGTATGTACAAGCGGTGACACTCTACACGGCCGCAGATCCAAGGACGCGGTGAGGAGTCCCCACTTCCAAGCAGAATGTGATCGGACACAACCAAAATAAAGTGCTTCAACTTTTTACTTCCAACATAGGGATCATCTAAACAAACAAACAAACAAACAACAACAAAAAAACAAAAACCCAGCCAGGGAAGGGAGGGGTGGGGCTAAGAGCCCCCCACCTCTAGTGTGGTTTTGGCTGAGCAGGATCTCGGGGGGTAGCGGGGATGGGAGACGCAGGCTCGCAGCCTCCTGGCCAGTGTATGAGAGGTCCCCGGGGGGACAGCAGAGGGGCTGCTGCAGACGCCGACGAGTGGGGATGCGGGAGACGACCCGAGGGTCCCGGGTGCGCCCCTGGGAGTGGAGACTTTGGGAGCCTTGCTGGTCCCTGGGGGCCACTGCAGCAGCGGGGGCCGCACAGGGCTGGGCTCTGTGGACAGGGGCGGGGGTGCCTCGTGTCACCTCGGGGCTCCCGGGAGGGGACCGGAGGGGGAGCTCCTGCAACGGCTCCTGCCCAGTGCCCAGGCATGGGTGGGGTGAGGCTCCCGGTACAGTGCAGGGGAAGAGCGAACAGAGGGCAGGGCAGGCCAGCTGGCCCTGTCCCCCGGTCTCCTGCCCAGGCCCTGCAGCCCAGGCTGCCCTGCCTCTTGGGAGAGGACGGAGAAGTTAAAGGGGCTCTTCTCGGTGTGGACACTTGGAACCAAGCACTTATCTTTCCCCAGCACCGTGGGGCAGGACGCCGAGCCCAGGAGCGGCCCCGCTCAAACCCCATGCTGTCACGCATGTCCGTCCAAACCCAGGGCCCTCCGGGCGGCAGCAGGCACAGGGCACTGGCCCCTTATGTCGTGGGCAGGAGGTGCCAGGAGGCACAGCCTGCTGGTCGCAAGAAAGGTCGCAAGGTTGTGAAGCAGCACCCTGTGGGGTGTCCCACCTCCCAGGAGGGAGCCCTGCCCGCCTGGGGGCGGAGCCTCAGCCCCGAGCTGTCCCGTGGGCTTAGTGTGTGCGAGTGTGCTCGGGGCGAGTGTGTGCGCGCGTGCAGCGGTCAGCTGGGCCCGTTTCAGTGCATTGCAAGGGGCGATGTGGACCATTCCCAGTGTCACTCGGGTGGGGTGGGAGCTCCAGCCCGGGGGCTCTGTTTTGCACATTCACACAGCAGGGGCAGGGCAGAGCGGAGCTGCCCTCCCTCTCACACGGCTCTACTGTCACGAACACCACAGCACCAATCACCACAACCTTGTCACGTGCACTAGAGAGAGAGCAGGGTGGCCCCACGCCTCTGAGCCTCTGCCAGAGACAGTTCCGAGGGGACCGTCCCTCGGGCCACTGCACCACCTGGCCTGTGGCTGCCTCTGCTCCGGAACACGGCAGAGACCAACAGGCCGCCTGCTGGGCGGCTGCACGGGGTCCCCGGCCCTTAGATGGGTGCAGGGGCAGAGCCCTTGCCTCCCCGCGTGAGGCCGTGGCACTGTCTAGCAGAGCACAGCTAGCAGGGTGAGGAGCACGAGGAGACAGAGGAGGGGCCGGGGTCCGGGGGTCCGCGCCGCAGCCGCCACCCCTCGGGGCAGCTCCCGAGTCCTCTCGTACAGATGCAGCTTGTCTTTGTTGGAATGCAGCATCTTGACGTCCTCCAGGGCGTAGTAGGCGGCCAGCGTGAAGTTCACGTCGCCGGTGGTGAGGAGGTCGAAGACGCAGGCCTGGTAGTACAGGTCCTCTACCGGCAGCTTCTCCTTGCACTTGGCCACCGCCGTCTCGTAGGGGAACGTCTCAGGGGCCGCAGGGGCGGGGCTGGCAGCCGCCGGCCTGCGGGCCCCGGGGCCTTCGGCCCGGGATCGGACGGCCTGGAAGTCGATCTGCTGGTTGAGCGGGCAGCCCCGCAGGCACAGGTAGAGGCCTTGGCTGTCCCTGTCCTCCACGGCATTGACCACCTCCTCGGGCATGCGGACGGCGAAGGTCAGGTAGCGGCCCACCTGGCGCACCACGATGGTGGTGCCGATGTACTTGGCCTGGATCTCCACGTGCTGACCCGACACCTTCTCTGTGATCCTCAGGCTGTTGGCCCCGTGCTTGTCCCCGCCGTTCTTGGAGCCGTCGGCAAAGGCGGCCGGGAGCTCGTCCATCTCGGCCTGGTACACCTTCTGGTCCACACACTCCTGGAAGTTCTTGAAGATGATGGTGAGCTGGGGGGTGGGGCAGAGGACAGCAGGTTAGGCATGGGGAGAAGCTGGCCCTGCACCTAAGATGCCCCGACAGGGCAGGAGGGCTCAGAGGAGCCCCAGGACACCAACAGCCCCCTTCCCATGGGGGTCAGATCTCGGTTACAACTGCACCATTGGGTATTAATATTTTTCCTTAAAACAAACTTGCCTTATCCCGGGCGTGGTGGTGCACGCCTTTAATCCCAGCACTCGAGAGGCTGAGGTAGGAGGAGCGTTGTGAGTTTGAGGCCGGCTTGGGCTACAACGTGAGTGCAAGGCCGGCCTGAGCTACACAGTGCAACCCTGCCTCAAAGAACCAGGGCTGGGAGCTTGGCTCAGTGGCTTAAGCGCCTGTCTGGCAGGTGCGAGTCTGTGAGTTCGATCCCTGGTGTCGCAAAAAAAAAAATAAAAAAAAATAAAAAAAAAAAAATAAAAGGTCATTTGTGGTAGGCTGAAAAATGGTGCCCCAAGTTATCTGGTCACAAGCTGAGGGTACCAGCAGCCTCCAGAAGCCAGAAGGGGCAAAGGGTGGGGGGCTCACACAAGGACCAGCTCTGCTAGATTTTAGCCTTGTGAGACTATGGACTTCTGGCCCCAGAACTATAAGAGAAGTTTCTGTAGGTTTAAACTCCTTCCTCTATGGCAACTGCTACAGCAGCAGCAGGAAACCTGTCTGCTCCAAGAGCTAACCCCGTCTCCACCCTGCCAGGGTACGTGCCACAAGGGGGTGTCACACCAAGCCGGGCCTAGAGGAGGGGAAGGAGGAAGGGGCCGGTCACCCAAAGGGACAGAGGAGGAAAGGGGGTGCAGGAAAGGTTAGGGAGAAGGGCCCGTGGCAAGCAGCCTGGGAGAAACAGGAGTGAGCGTCAACCGGTGTCCCAGGTGTGGTGCCCAGTGCTCTTTCCTGCATGAGCTAGGTGGCACGGATTGGAGGCGTGTGTGACACTGGGCGAGGACAAACCACCTCTCTGCCAGTCCTGCTCCCAGCAGCTCTGCTGCCCTACTGGACTCAGGGCAGTGGGAATCTGGGCTCCCGGGCTGACCGCTCACCTGAAAAGCCAAGCCCCAGTCTCTACCTGCTGTGGCTCAGAGCTCACCCCTGGCTGCTGAGGCCCCCAAAGGACACCCCACTTCTGCCTGGGCACTGGGACATGTGTGCGGCAGTTGTAAGGTACAACTATTGTAGCTGGGGTCGGGGGGGTGTAATGGTTGATACATGGTGTGAACGTGAGAAGTTTAGAAGCCTAACTAAGCCACTCCAGCAGGGAGCCAGCGTCCTTACTTTGTAAACATCTCCATCCTGGACAGAGGTGGGCAGGGAGATGGTGGGAGTGCTCCACCCGCCCTGGCCGAGGAGCCTGCGTACAACGTAGGGGAGGAAAGGAGGCTTGCTCCCCCTGCCTTTCACTCATGTTGCTTTGCTGTCTTCTGCCTCCTTGAAGTGTTGCCCCAGTGCCACGCCACCCTGCCTGGGAGCCAGCTGATTACGGACTGAAACCTCCACAAACTGTGAGCTAAATAAACCTTTCCTTCATTTGATTTTGGGCGTTGGGTATTTTGTCTCAGCAATGAGAGCAAAGTAACCAAGCCAGGTGGCAATGTCACAAAGCGCTAAGGGAGCCCCTGGTGTCACAGGATGAGATGAGGATGGGGCCCCAGCTCCCAGAGGTGCCGGGCACCAGAGTAAATGAAAAATCGCCGAAGGAGGACCTCAGCGCAGGTAGGACAGCCACAGGAGGACCAGCCATGAAGGGGCTGGGGCGGGATCACAGGCCAGGGGTGTGTGGCTGTCTCTGCAGGTGGCCGGGCGTGGGCAGGCACAGGACACCAAAGGGAACCAGAGTGGCTCAGCTGGGTCGCTCCCTGGACCTGGCCTCAGGGGTTGGTGCCCGGAAGGGAGATAGTGGTTGCAGAGCCTTCTGGAACCTTCTAGATGGAGCAGGATAACAGGATGGCGAGAGCACCGGAGGCATCGCTGGTCCTGTGCTGTCGGCGACAGCGGCTCCCCGACACTGTGTGACGCTGGGGGTGAGCGGGCAGGGATGGGGGCAGCCCCGGGGGAGGGAGCCTCAGGAGAACACTGAGAAGACCCAGGGCCAGCGCGGCTGAGGAAGAAAAGTCCTCCCTCAGATCAGAAAGGAGGGCAGGTCGCAGCGTGACTGCGGGCCCCCGTGGCTCCTGCCTCCATAGGAAAAGACTTAAAAGTTGCATTTTCTGGCTATGCTGGTGTAAGGTCTAACGCAGTCAGAGCTGGATCCCATTCGTGGTTTTTTCCTGACTTGAGAAGAAACAAAAGTCTTTTTGTGACCTGTGGGGCAGGGGCACGTTCTGTGTGTCTACACAGGACTGAGTCAAGGTCGAGGCGTCTACACTGAGAAGAAGCCCTGACTGCTGTGGAAGCACTGGACTCGATTTCCCTGTCTCCCTCCCTGGTCCGGAGACACGGTGCACTTCCGGCTCACTGTGGCCTGCCCAGGGGTGGCTGCACGTGGCTAGAGCCCCCCACTCCCAAGGGCAACTCGACAGGTTCAGCCCCCGGCTTCCCTCCGGCCAGCAGCTCGCCCAGTGCCCACCATGGGGGAGGCCGTGGGCAGGGCGGAGATGGGCCGGCCGGCCGGGATGGTCTGGACGGTGGGTGGTCCCGCTCCTGGCAGGGGCGGGGATGTCTCAGGGGCCCCAGTGTCCCTGCCTGGTGTGCGGGACCACACTGGCGCTGGGGAGGGGGCCACTTTCCAAGTGCCATCGCCTGTCTCCCTGAACGGGAAGGGCTGGTTTCTCTCTCCCTCTCCTCTCTCTCTCTTTTTCTGTCTCAGGGACCACCTCCTGAAAGACTGTCTACTCCTTGGCACCCGTGCCAGGCTCAACCACAAGCAACAGCATGAAGGGGCCTGTCAAGGGTTGGCAGCGCTGCCAGCGGGGCCCCGGGCTGTCACCCTGCAATGTGAGGGCGAGCCCAGGCCTGGTACGAAGCCGCGCCAGGACACACCAGAGCACTGGACTGCCCTGGGGGGACGGCGCAGTGACCTGAGATGCAGTCTGCAGAGAGGCAGGCAGGTGAGCGCCACGGGAGAAGCTAACATGGGAACTGGCAGTGGACACCCCAGTTCCTCTCCTCCTGAGCCTCAGTTTCTTTGCCTATAAAATGGGTGCTACCTGCACAGCTGGGAAGAGGGAGTCAGAGAGGGGTGCTGGGGGCCATTATCTTGGGGACAAAACCTCCCTGCTTCCTTCAAAGTGCCAGGTCACCAATCCTCTTTGCTTGGGGCTTACCACTGTCCCTTGGGGGCCAGTTCACTGGAAGGCAGGGCCAGGGTCCTGAGGACCCCTGCATCCAGCTGCCCAGCGCCCTCTGCTGGACTCTGGTCCCATAGCTCAGGGCGGGCATGGAGGCAGCGGGGGTACATGAGATTGGTAGAGGCCTCCGGGAAGACGCAAGGGCAGGCCAGGGCGCTGGAGACCGGTGTTTCTCACCCAGGGACCACAAGGCCCCCATCTGGCCTGAGATCTGAAATTGCCCTGGCCACAGGCACTGGCGCTGTGACCGTCTGGCCCCACCAGAGCCTGCTGAGGAGGCCCTGAGCCCTCGTCCTTTGGAGAGCACAGGCGGCTTGGTCCAGCAGCGGTGCTGGTTGGTGGAGCTCTGCTACGTGACCCCATACCCTCTGGAAACCTCCGGACTGGCACAGATGGGGAGGTTCCCCCATCCACCCCTGCTGGGCAGTTCTGCAGTCCAAGTGCCCAGCAGCAAGCCTGGGTTAGAGCAACCATTTAAAACACGTGGTGAATGAATGAAGCCCATGAGTGAATCAATGAATGAATGATTCATCTATTTGGTTTGTGGACAGCACTGCTGTGCTCAGGGTCCCAGTGTCTCAGCCCAGAGCTGAAGGCGGCACCCTGCTACCCTCTACCCCCTGGGACAGCAGCCCGGCCTCCTCCATCACACACCGCAGTTGCTCAGCTCAGCCGTCACACTTGGGTGTTCACGCCACCGTGGTCTTCGTCTCTCTCACAGCCTGAGACCTGCCCCGTGCCTCTGCCAGCCCTCAGGGCCCCGGGCTGGGGAGCCTAGTCCCCTCCCGCAGGATGTTTGCCGCTAGATTTAGAAGCTGCAGCCTCAGGCTCCGGCACGGTTTATCTTGGCTCTAGAGAGGCAGGGTGGCGGGTGGGTCCTGCCATGTGCAGAGGGCGTACGTGTTGGAGGGGGCCAGACATGTGCCGAGGGCATGGAACAGCGTCCACAGTGGAGATCTGCTTGCTTCCTACCTGGTGGGAGGGCCCAGGCCACCGGAGCAGAGGGAAGTGGTGGGGATGGACATTTTCCTGGCTGCCTGGTCACCTCACTGTCCTCTCCCGGGGCGTGACAGGGTGAGAAGGAACAGAAATGCCCTTGTGGGCCAGCCTGGCGCTGCCCAACATGTGGCCTTCCAATATGCTCTTCCCGGGAAAACAGACGCGCTGCGGCCAGGCCAGTCTGCAAGCCCCAGGGGGGTCCGGGGGGCCGGGCCAGGACCACACAGAGATGGGAAGCAAGGAGGACAGATCAGGCCCCGTCCCCGGCTCTGCAGGCTGCGGCCCTTCTTCCAGCCTCGAGGCCTCAGGGCCGGTCAGGTCTAAATCTGAGGTCACCAGAGAGGAAAGATCTGGGTGGACAGGAGGGACCCCTCCTCAGGCCGTGGGCCATGCCTGTGGCCGGCTCTGGCGGTGGCCGTTTGAGCAGGACTTGTCCTGCTGTCCAGACACCAAGGCCTCCTGGGGTCAGAAAATGAGCGGCTTTCAGTGGCCTCCAGGGTCACCCTGACCCCGGTCAAATCCTTGCTCAGTGTTTCTTGCTTACAGCATTTTGGGGGAGGGTTGGGGGCCTTCTCCAGCCTCAGGCTCCTGATCTATCAACCAGCCACACCCCAGGAGAAGAGAGACCCCTGGCGTGTCCAGAGAGGCTGCTTCTGTCCCCACGCCCTCCCGATTTCCTCTTTCCCAGATGCACAGGGCCCTGTCTGCCTCTCAGCGTGCAGGAGGGACAAAGGGACAGGGACAGAGACAGAGGGCAGGACGGTGTGCAGCAGCCTCGGCAGCCCTCAGGGTCCCACCGCCCTGGCCCCTGCTTCTGTCGGCAGCCCTGACCGTGCATCCAGATCACTGGGGCCTCGAGCTTCCTCTAGATTCACAGATGGCACAGATTTCCACTACCAAAACAGGCGAATAGCCCCAGCTCCAGACTCTACTGTGCCTTTCTGGAGGGCTTACACTCTATTTTTCTTTGAATGTGTACTTTAAATTCTGCCTAATAAACCTCTTTATGCCTTTAAAAAAAAAAGGTCACTAGGGCCTTTAAAAAATGCGCCATCTCTGAGCCCACACAGGCAGCACAGCGGCTGAGCTGCCGAGGAGGGGCTGTGTGTGCACGGGCGGCACCCTGCCCAGTAGATCAATGCGCAGCCACGGAAGATGCCTGCCGAGCCACCTGTCCAGTGTGACGTTTGTTCAGAGGGCAAGGACGCAGACATGTATGTCACAGCCATGCCTCGTCACTGGGTTATAACTCCAGAGTCCTACACCAAGATAGAGTTCGATCATGCTGGGGATCAAATCCAAGGCCTTACACATGCCAGGCAAGCATTCTACCACTGATTTGTGTCCACAGCCCTTTTTTAAAATTTTGAGACAGGATGCTGCTAAGGTGCCCACAGTGGCCTTGAACTTTTGATCCTCCTGACTCGGCCTCCCCACTAGCTGGGATTACAGCTGAGTGCCACCATGCTGGGCTCTAAACTTTCCGGAGACAGGGTATTGCTATATAGTTCTCCCCGGTCTTGAACTCTCTATGTAGCCCAGGCTGGCCTTGAACTTATGGCAATCCTCCTGCCTCAGCCTCTCAAGTGCTGGGATTACTGATGTGCACCACCACGCCCAGCTTCTGAACTTTTAAAACTACAACACTGGTAAGAAACCCATTTGTATCTCCAGCCAGTGTCATATGCACACGCACACATATCCACACCTTAGAAATTCACTTACTCAAAACACTTATCCTTACCCTGAACAATATATTCACAGGCTGCCTTTTCTAGCTATGCTGTACTTAGCTAGCTTCTACCTGCCCACTATTAGGAACAATCTACACACGTGTATGCTTGTTTCTGAAACCAGAGTACAGGCTTCACAAACCCCTCTGGAGCAGTCTCCACCAATACCCCAGAAAAATTCTAGGGCAGTGGCCCCCACCTTCTTGGCACCAGGGAACAGCTTTGTAGCAGCCAGTTTTTGCCCTGACTGCGGTGTGTGTGTGTTGGGAGGTGGGTGGCAGAGTCTTGGGATTATTCAAAGGTGCAGCAACCTAGATCCCCCTCATCAGGTGTTCACAGTTGGGTTCAAGGCCCTGTGAGAATCTAGAGTGGCCACTGAGCTGATAGGAGGTGGAGCTCAGGCAGTGATGCCCGCCATCCGGGTGCCCGGAACTACAGATGACCCTTCCTGGGGTGTGGCCGTGTTCCTAACAGACCACCGAAGAAGGGTCCCAATGGGGGAGGTGTTGGGGACCCCTGCTCTAGGGCACAGGGAGAGGTGGAGCTATGTTGGTCTCCTCCATGGCAAAGATCTGCAGAGCCCTCTGTCTTAAACCATGAGTGCATGTGCTAAGAACACGCGGGTGCAGAAGGCGTGAGGGGCTTCGAGCTGCGTCCCTGCCGGCCCCGCCACCCGTCCCTTACCTTGCTGGTGGCCGTGGCGGCTGAGCCAGGCAGCACAGGCGTGTTGGTGACCTGCACGTTCAGGTAGTTATTGTCGATGAGCGGCCATGCACCCTGCACCTTGCAGGTCTGGAAGCGGTCTGTGAAAGTCCTGAGGTGCGGGTCCCCGAAGAGCCCACAGTGCGTGTAGTTGGGGGCGGCCGTGTGCTTGTGGAAGCTCTTCTCGTAGTGGCAGATCTCTGGGCTGTCCGAGCGCTCCTGGCTGTCCCCGGCCGGAGGGAGCGTGCGCAGGCGCGGCTGCGAGGTGGGGCCATCCTTGGAGCAGTTGTGCTGGCTCATGAGGTCCTCGATGCCATGGACCGCCGAGTGGTAGGCCAGGTCGCCCCGGCAGGTGCGCGCCGTGCGCCGAGTGCACAGCGCATAGGTGCGCAGCGCGGCACAGAACTCAGGCGCTTCGTCCGTGGCCGGGGCGTGGCTGCCCGATGTGGCGCTCCAAAACTCAGAGTTGCACTTGAGGATTTTGCACGGGGAGATGGCTGCAGGAGCAAGAGACAGCTGTCGGGGCTGGGGCTTAGGGACCTCAGCACGAACCCCTTTGCTCCGTGGGCCACGGGCACACCTCACCTTAGCTTGCACCACCCATGCTGCATGTTCGCAGATGGTAAAAAATTCCCTTGCCAGGCACAGTGGCGGTGCACACCTGTAAGCCCAGTCACTAGGGAGAAGGGAGCAGGAGGACTGCAAATTCCAGCCAGCCTGGGCAGGTCTGTCTAAGGGGCTAAGGATGCAGTCGGTGGTAGAGCACCTGCCTAGTATGCACAGAGGCCCTGAGTTCCATTCCCAGCTCTGCAAACACAAAAACAAAACCATCGAGCCAGGGATTTAGCTCAGTGGCGTAAGCACCTGTTTGGCAGGCGCCAGGTTGTGAGTTCGATCCCTGGTACCAAAAAAACCCAAAAAACAACCAAAAAATCCACATCAACTCGTCCTTCCCTTAGGGTGCTCTAAGGGGTGGATCCCACCCCTTCTGGCCTTCTGAATCTTCCCCACAGCCTTGGGTACCCAGAGTGGCCAGGCACAGGGACCAGCTGCTCAAAGGACCACAAAGAGGAGGAGTGGGAGCCGACAGCAACCCCCACCTGTACTTCTCATGGCCCTACCCAAGAATTTTGGCAAAAAGCAATGGAAATTTTGCAGGGACTGAAGCCCCGTTCTTAACAGTGTGTCCCCAGCTCTGCCACAGGGTACAGAAGACTTCTCTGTGATTCTTTATCCTCATCTGGAAAATAGTGTTCTAGTAGGCCCTAGCATGCGGTGGGGGCAGTGGAAACGTTCAGTATTTATCTCCCGTGCAGGACGGCCAGCTCAGTGAACGCTGGTCACTACCAAGGCATCAGCCATGGTCACAGAGGGCTGGCTTTCTTCTTGGTCACTGTGGCTGCATCCCTCTCTATCCTACTACTGAGAATGTAATCTTGGATCTGCCCCAATTCACATTTACTTTTTAAAATAAATATTCATAAACGTGGAGACCTTAGTGCTAATGAGCCAAGACGACCATGCCTGAGAACCAAGGCTTTGGGACACCTGAGTCACAGACCTGGACTGGGGCACCTGCTCTTTCCTGGCCTTCTGGGTCTTTCTGCACAGTCCATGGAGACCACGAGTCTACGGGGACCCGGATCCGGAGCACATTAAATTTCCATGCAGGTTCCAGGAAAAAGGCACTGGAGGGCCAGCTAGGGGGTCCCCACCCAGTGCCTTTGGAGGTGATTTTCAGAGAGGAATGGGACTACCAAGTTGGCTCAGGACCTGGGAAATGTCACTTTGTTCCTCTGGTGAGATGCACTTCAAACCAAGAACGGAACTGTCTGAGGACTGTGAGGATGAACACAAGGCACATCTGCTTTCCTGCTGTGTCCCTATTCCTGTCCCTGCCCCATCTGCCTCACAGCGTGGCCCCACTTATCCAGGGGGTGGGCGCCCTTCTCCTGCAGGAGGTGCTACCTGTCCAGGTCACACACACCTGGGACCCAAGCTCTGCCCTTTATAGGACCTGTTTCAAACACTATTGGTCAACAAGGTTGTTTTGGGTGGTTCCTGGGTGAATGTGTTTCCCTTTGAGAAGTTATATTATTTATATAAATGAGCACTAGGGGGGAAGTCATGGTGGAAGAGCTATAGATTTCCAGTTTTACAGCTCTATATAAATAAAACTGTGTTGATTTAAAGAATCAGGCTGGCTGGACATGGAGACACACACATGTAATCCTAGCACCCTGGGAGGCTGAGGCCAAAGAATCCCAAGTTCAATCCCAGCCTGATCAACTTAGTGACTTAATGAGATCCTATCAAAACTAAAAAATAAAATAGGGCTGGGGATATAGCTTGGTGCAAAGGCCCTGGGTTTACCTCCAGTACTGCACTACAAAATAAAATCAGGCTAAGTCATAACACTACCCAACCGGTGATATCTGCAGGCTGCAAGACTGGCATGTCCTGGTGGGCACTCAACCAGAAGGGCCCCCGACCCAACAAAGGCCTCACAGGTTAGAAGTCATGGCAGGGCTGGCTGCTGCCAGCTCCTATGGGAGGCCTGGCTGGCACCCAGGGCTCAGCAGACCCTCCCCACTTCTACTCAGCTCCTTCAACCTGCTGACCACCCCACCAGACCCCCAAGATCAGCTCCGGCCCAGACCTCTCACTGGCACAAATGGGGGGCATACGTCCCGTTGGTCAACAGTGGCTGCAGCCTACTGCTCTCTCACCACCTGTCTGACCAGAGAGGTGCTGCGGGCTGACCTGGGTCCCCCTAAATTTGCAGACTGAGCTCCAGCCTCTGGTGTGACAGTATACGTGGTGCAGTGTAGGCTTTGGGGAGTCACCGGGCTTAGCTGAGGTCATGCGGGTGAGGCCACTGGGAGAAGCCGGCAGTGTGCGAGCTGGGCAGGGGGCTCCCGCTGGGGCTGAAATGCAGCCCTGGCCTCAGACTGCAGCCTCCAGAACCGACAGAACGCAGTGTGTTTGGCTGCACCTCCCATCGGTGATGCGGTTAGAGCAGCCCAGCGGTTAACACAGAGGGAAGCCTTGTCCTGCCCCGCCCCACCCCGCCGCCTCGAAATTCTGCATCCCCCCAAGTGTGCTCTGCAGGGAGCCAGGCTCCCTAGGACCAGGCTGACCCACTCCCTGGAATGCTCTCCCATCTCCCCACAGCCTGGAGACCCCCACCCCAGCTCCTCGGAACACAGGGGATCAAAGAGTGCGGCAAAGCGAGCCCTAGCAGGACGGGGGAACCCAGCCTCCACATCCATGCCTCAGATACAGGGTGCTCACTTCCTGTCTGTCACCTCCCCTTCCTTCCCGAAGTTCTCACGGCACCCCAAAATGCCTCATCCGCCCGACATGCTCGGGGTGATGGTGCAATCAGAAACTGCTGAAGCACAATTTCAACGAGTCTGCCAGCTCTGCCCTTGCTAATGAGTAAGCAACAGATCTTGGGTTCTGCGTGGGAGAGGAGAACGGGGACACTCGCTGCTGTACCCCGAGAGAACCGGGGTGGCTGGGTGTCAGCAAGTGATAATCTGTGTCATGAGGCAGTGCCCGAGAGGAGTCTCAAGTGGGCGACTGTACTTTGGGAGGTGGTGGTGCAGCCAGGCAAGCAGGGGCCAATCCAGCTCTGCTGCACCCTAGCTGTGTGACTATGGGCAACTTCACTGACCTCTCTGAGACACGAAAATGCATTGCAATCTGCCTGAGAAACACTGAGACGGATGAGAGGCGCGGATGTCAACAAAGCCCAGAGAACTCAGGAAGAAGGGCCACAAATGAATTCCGTATTGCTAACTTTGTTCTATTAAATAGTACGTTATAGAGACGGACACAATCACAGCTGTGCATGGACCATTAATATATGCAAGACCCTGTCCATATGTCCTTTAACCTCTGTGACAGCCCAGGACTTACTGTCCCCCTATTTAACAGGCAGACAGACATCAGATGACTCCTTTCTGCAGCCCTCTGCCCTCAGCCTTCAGCCCCCAAGCTGCGTTTTTTTTTTTTTTTTTTTGGTACTGGGGATCAAACTCACAACCTCACGCCTGCCTGCCAGGCACTTAGGCCACTGAGCTAAATCCTCAGCCCTAATTTTTGAGACAGGGTCTCACTATGCAGTTCAGACTGGCCTGGAACTCACTTTGTAGCCCAGGCTGGTCTCAAACTCACAACAATCCTCCTGCCTCAGC
>RJWM01014681.1:0-31713 GCA_004363535.1 Dasyprocta punctata | reverse complement strand
TGAGTGCTGGGATTAAAGGTGTGCGCCACCACGCCTGGCTCCAAGCTGGGTTCTTATCCACGCTTGAACCTACTGAATTTCCACACACCCTGTGCCAGGTGGCACCGTCCTTCTAGTCCCCAAAGATAAACAGAGGCTGGGGTTCTGCCACTGCCCTTGAGGGGGTGACCGGGGGACTGAGGCAGTCCCTAAGCTGGATCTTCGCTACTCTCTTCTTTTTCTAGTACTGGAGATTGAACCCAGGGCCTCTGCACTGAGCTACACAGGTCCAGCCCTTTTTATTTTGAGACAGTGATGCCAAGTTGCTAAATTGTCCAGGTTGGGCTTAAACCTGAGATCCTCCTGCATCAGCATCGAGGAGTGCAGGAGTCACAGGTACGTGCCACCATGCCCAGGTATACTACTATTTTGAATAAAGGGCAGAGATTTTATCTTCACTGTACAGATCTGATCACAGAGGCCTTGGGGGTCAGAACCGGCCTGGGCCCCACCACCAGAGTGGGGCGCAGCAGACCTGCTGGCAGGGGGTTGTTTCTGTGCTCTCCGAAGTGCACTGCCACTAGTTCCACTTGGAGACACCAGCTTGAAAATACCCAGCTCATGGAGGGCAAGGGCTGGCGTAGCTTCTGGCTCCATGCAGCCCCTCACCTGGCCCATCCTGAGCCTCCCACAGAGAGGCCCGTGCGAGGTCACCAGGGTCAGAGCTGTGCGGTGACCCATCTGTGACTCTTGGGGTTCCCCTGTGGTTCACAACTCTGAGGGGCCTGGAGTGGCCTTGCAGATCTTTCTGCTATTGCAGAGAGACAGGTTGAAGGAAGCTTGGGGGGACACTGACAGTGACAAGCTGGGCCCAGAACCTAGAGTGTCCACTGCCCTCAAGCGGATGCGTTGGGGCCATCACTTTCCAGGGGGCTGGGGATGCCAGGGCTGGATGGTCCATGGTGAGGAAGCCATCAAACCTAGTGACTCCACTGCTTGCATCTACTGCCCTTCATCACTAGCCACAGTCCCCAGACGTCAGGGGACCTAGCTCCACATCAAGCAAGGCTGGGGTGTCACCTGCTGAGGAGATCCTGGGGGGCTGGTTTCTATGTGTTGTATCTAAAGAAGAGCACAAGACCTTAGACTTCGGATGCTAGTGTGCCAGGAAAAAGGCGGGCCAGGAAAGCCTGAGTGTGTGAAGCAGAACTTACGGTAGCTCTAGCAGGGAGAAGAAGGAAACCAGATTGCAGAGCCAGCACCCCCTGGTGCTGTGGGCCTGACAGAAGGGACCAAGCTGTCTCATGGGGTGGCTGGTGGCAGCTGGCCATTCCTGCCTGGACACCGAGGACGAGAAAGCACCCCCTCTCACCTTGTGGCACCTCTTGGTGGTCGAGGTGCTTGGACAGAGGGAACCTGATTGGAAGTCAGATGTTTTGCTCTTGGGCAGGGGCTGCAACGCACAGATGCCCTAGGAAAATGCACAGGTGCCTCGCAGACCTTCATGCAGCTCAGAGGCCTCTCAGGAGGCACTGCGTGCTTTGCACGTTTTGTTTTGATCCAGGCCTCCTGAGGCCTCCAAACTTCAGGACCAGTCATTGTGGGTCCAACTAAAGCACCCAGAGGTCTGCAAGTCACAGTCAATCACCAACAACAGGAAGGTCCCCATATCAAGAGCCCCATGAGACAAGGAGAGCGGCTTAAAGGGCGAGCCGGGGCAATGCCTAGGGACAGGGTAGGCCCCAGAACCTGGTGGGGGTGGAAGGGCCCTGGACCTCAGTGTGAGACTCCAGCAATCACACGAACTAATTGGTCCAAATGCTGCCACCAGGGCCAGAGCTTGCTGTTCCTCTGCACAGCCTGCTTCAGCGACAGCCCGGGGACCACTCTATGACTAAGGGCGATGCCTGCTCTGTAAGGCCGTACCAAGGTCGTTTTGAACACAGGGGCTGTGGAGGGTGCCAGTCGCCACCTTCAGCCGTCACTGAGGCAGGACATCCCCTAGGGACATCCCCTCCTCCTCTGGACAGCTCCAGCGGCATCAGGGACTTCCCCTGCTACTCTACCCTTCTCTAGAGCCACAAGGCGACCCTACAGCTGCCCTATGCTTGTTATTTGATATTTATCAAAGTTGCTTCCCTTTTCTGGACCTGGCCTCCAGCTGTTCCGGAGTGGGCCTCAGTGGCCTCTCTGCCACCCCCACACCTGTCTAAGCTGGCGTTCCTCTGGGAGGGGCCACCAAGACCGTGCTCCCCACCTGCATGTGAATCCCCTGAGTCTAGGACCCCCCAGCCCCATCCTGGCATCCGTGGGCTCCCACACGTCATACTCATAGCATCTCAGAAGTTTCGATGCTCTTTTAACCCCTTACTTCGGCCCCGTGCTCAGGGCCCAGCCCACAGCCCACACACGAACACATGCAGGTAACATCTGGCACCCTGGCGAGTGGGCTCTGGATGCCTTTCCTTGGGGCCTGAGCCCTGGCACAGAGAGAAATCCCGGGCACACAGACTTAATTTTTTCCTCTCAACAGCAACTCAGCGCCTCTGGGAAAGAGTGAGGGCCTTGGACACTAGCACTACCAACCCAGGCAGGAGGGAAGTATTTAGGCACCAAGGCAGCTTTAGCTGCTTTCAGAGTCCTGCTTTGAACTGTTAATCAAGCCCAATCTTTCAGAATAACAGCCTGATTACCACCTTGTTTGCATAACAAAGAAGCCCAATAAAACTTATTTTGCTGTGCACAGGGGGTGTGAAGGATCACGCCAGAAAAGGAGTCTCAGGAATGCAGAGAGCCACTCCAGAGCGGGCGCCCAGGAATAAAGACAATGCAATTTGCCACCAAGAAAAGCCCAATAGACCAATAAATTACCCAAGTGCAAAGGGATTAGATCAGGTTTCAGTTGCCCTGGAGGAGAGGTGGGGCACCCAGAGCGGGAGCCTAACCTGCCTCCTCTTAAAGCGGTAAGGCTCATTTCGCGTCAGGCCTCAGAGTGGAGTTGCTTTTCTCCAGCTCTGGCTCGCAGAGTAACTGCCTGAACGCGGGCGCCCGCAGGACGCTCTGGACTCCGCCATGTACTGAGAACCGCGATTAACACTACTCTTGGAAGAAGCCCCGGTGCGTCTCTGTGTTTAACCAGAACACAAGGATCTAAGAATAGAGGTGCTGGGCTTCCAGGAGAGCATCTCTAAAAGATTTGAACTTGACAGGTGGTGCAAGACAAAGGTCTCTGCAAACCCCACTTCTTTTCGGTCACCTGGCCCCCCATCAATCCCACCACCAGGGGGCACTCAATGGCAAGGAGCCCTGGAAGCAGAGATAGGTTGACCTTTTGTCCCAAGCCACCCAGCACTGTCCCCTGCCAGCTGGGGGCATTTGCACACTGAGCCACCCAGAAGGACCAAGACAGGCTGGGCAGCCAATCTGATTCCAGAGGTGGAAACTGCTTCCTGCAGCTCCCCATGCCTCAGTGGGTTCCTTTGCTTTTTAGGTTGTTTTCCTGCACTTAGTTCTCTCGTTGGAAACACGCACGGTGGCTCTTGGGTTCCTGATCGAACTGAAAGGGTGCACCCAGGAGGCAGCCTGGGTTGTTCTCCAGAGCCTACCTTACTTAACCTGCAGCATCCAGATGGATCATTTCCTAACAGGTCTTTGTCCCCGAGTCTGGCCTGAGGACACCCCAGGGGACCCACCTAACTGGCCACTCCTGCGGGACTTTTCTTGGAGGATGCTTCCTCCAGGATGGGGCCTACAGAAGGATGAGGCAGAAGAAAGCTCTCTGAGGGCCTCTGCTGACCCCGGGAGGGAAGGAGCAGAGGCTGGGCAGCTGGGGTCACGGAGGTTAACCTGCAGCTGAGGGAGTGTGGGCAGAGGTGGCTGAATGTCACTTAGAGGGCCGAGGCAGGAGGCGCACCGCCGATCACAGTGAGCCGGAGCCACTCTGCCTCAGCCTCCACGCTGGCCAAGTCTCTGCAAGAAGCAGTGCCAGGGAAAGGGCACACCTCTGCTTTCTAAACGGGCCACCCTCCCCTGGGTCCCCCCTCCCCTGGGTCCCCCCTCCCCTGGGTCCCCCCAAGCCCGTGTGGAGCCAGGCAGGATGGTCTGAAGGTCTCTGTGCTCAGTCACAGGGCTGAGGGCTTCTCTGGGTCAGGGGATGGCCAAGGGCACAGAATCACATGTCAGGAGCATACTGCCTGCCTCAGGGCAGAGAGCCAAACTACCCTGGGGGCCACAAGGAGGGTGGCAAGGGCAGCGACATCACTTTTCAGATGTCAATGAAGCATGCCGGTGAGAGGCTGTTTTCCTCTCTGAAGGCACAGTGGCCCTCTGTCCTGTCTATCTGGCGGGCACCAGAGACATGGCTGTCCATCTTGGCCCTATCCCCACAAGCCTGGGCCATCTGCTTTGCCACAGGTCAAAATGCATCTGACGTGGCTTTTCTCCCCCACCGCCATCGCCCGCAGACTTCCTCTTCCACCTCCCTTACACACAGAAGGGCAAGCGTGTGCAGGCTGGGCTGGGCTGGGCCCAGAGGCACGGGCAGGTGTGCACAAGGCGTTCCCCAGCACCGGAGCCTTCTGTCTGCAGAGACAGGGCCAGAGGGGTCACGGCAACAGGTGTCTGCATATTCCGATGGCTGATCTGAAGCGGGGCATGGAATGAACAGTACGCAAGACCCAGAGAACACAAGTCTGATTGGGAACATCTGCATGAGTACAGCCCGGTCAACTCATCTTTCTGACCTGGGACGGAGTGGCTTCTTCCTCTTCGGAATGCTAAACCTGAGATGGCCGTGGGCCGCCAGGGGCCTTGGGAGGAGGCAAAAGCCTAAGTCTGTGGGAAGTGAGTCATTCACTGCTATCCTATCATCCCCCTTCTCGTCTTCCCTTCCACACGTCAGTGCCTTATACCCCACACAGTGCAGTCTAACGTCCTACACAGCAAATTTAATCTGAGGGTGTGTTCCCAGAATCTGACATATGGGTAAAGGACTCTGGGTTCCCTCCAGCTCTATTATGTAAAGCAGCTTCTTTCAGTCACTCTCTGACGCTCTGTAGGCTCACAGTAAAATGGCAGTGATGACCCTCCTACATGCGTGGTTAACACATTTAGCAGTGTCTGGTCCACTATGGCTATCAATCAACAGACAAACTTCAAAGATTATCATCCTTTCAAATGATCCTACTTCGGAGAGCAATACCGAGGCATTGTATCATGAAGAATGTTAATGAAATGGTAATTAACAATGGTCATCAGTAAGAGGTCAGACTTGGGGTTATTCTTATCCTTTTTCGTCATGGCATTTAAAAATGAGCAGTATTTTTAGAACCAGGAAAAATTAATTTGGAAAATACTGAAAACACACTATGGTCTTTGTCTTTTGAGCAAAACCCCAAATCATCAGAAACATAAAACCCCAGAGTCTGTAGTTCCTGGGACTATGCTGGATGTGTCTGGGGTGAGTGAGGAGGAGAGGAATTGATCACAGACACAGAAAGTGGGGTTTCTGCCCTTACAAACCAAACCAGTGACTCAGAGAAGACCAGAAACCCAAGACCCATGAGGTTACCAAGCCACCAGAGAGAACTTGGCTCTCGTAGCCTAGGTGACAGGTACCCAGAGCACTGAGTGCTTTCGTGGACCCCAGCACTGAGCCTGGGCCTTGATCAAGTGGCTGGATGGTGGACACTGCAGCCCATGGCCCAGGCTTGGTGGCTGCCTACAGTCAAGGGGTGGTGGGCAGCAGCAGTGGAGGGGGAGTCAGGGGAGCTTGGGGATGGACTGGTTGCCATGGAAAGTCCTTCCTGATGGACGCCTAGGTCCTGGGGAGTTTATTCCTGCTGGAGACGTAGCAAGGTGATGATGGGGATGGGGGGAAGGACTTCCAGCCCCAGGAGACCCGACTGTATGGGGGTCACCTGACACTGAGGACTTCATGCCTAACAGGCACAGGCAAGGTGATGAAATTAGGGTGATCAATGCCAACCACCCTGGTGTGCCGCAACTCTTGGCTGTTTTTTTTTCTTTCTCTTAATCTTGTAAAAGTCCTATTTTAATTTTTACCACCTGTCCCTAAAATTGGCTTTGTGTTTTAAAATAAGGACAGTCTTGGCAGAACTGGGATGAGCTAGTTACCCCAAGAGAAACAAGTTTTCAGTGTTAAGCAGGTTGCATTGTGGACCAGAAGCAAAATAGCATGGTGCTTAACCCAAACCTAGAGTTGGGGTGCAGTGTCCAGGCCTAGGCTTGATGCATTTTACCCAAGTCAGGATCTTTAAAGGAACCAGACCCCCAGCCCTCATGTAAACCAGTACCCATACCTACTGACCTCTTCCCATCTCAACAGAGGCCTCATTTGTGCCTTAGGTCACCTCTCCTCAGATGCCCAACTCTCTCCAGCTCCCTTCATTTGAGTGCTGGGGTGACTGCCAGCTGTTTCTCCAACCTTCTCTAAACGGGAAGACTGGGGACCTAAGGAACCAACTACCTACAGGATTTCCTGTCTGTTTCCCCTGGGAGGCAAGGTCTGCCCTGCAAGACCCCTCATACACTGGCTGCAAAGCTTAGTCTCTTTCATAGAGGAAGCCTTTGTTCCCAACCCGTCCAAACCCAAGCCCCACAGTATTAGGAGTAGCAGACAGTGGGAGGGTAGAGCCTTCATGAAAGGGATTAGTGCCCATATCATTAAGGGGGCCCCAGAGAATCCACTGGTCCTTTTGCCCTATAGAGACAGAAGGAAAAGGTGCCACCCCGGATCCAGGGCTGTGAGCAGGACTCTTCTGTGATATTCTGTCACCACAGCCCCTGACAGACAGAGACACTCTCCCTCTGGGACATAAAGTCCCACTGGGAGATAGGGCAATGTGCTAGGCAGGCCGACTTGTATGCATGCTTTAAAGTAGTATCCTGGATAGGAATATGCTCATCTCTATAGCGACTCAGGTGTGCTCAGACGCTGCGTGGGACTTTGTCCTCTCCAGGCCTTAGTTTCCCCATCAGGACTAATACTTCTAAAACTGAGACAGTTTAAAAGTGTAAGGGAAAGACACAAAGAAATACAGAAAGACTGCAGTGCAATAATCTTTTTTTTTGGACACCGGGTCTGGCTACGTAGTCCAGGTTGGCCTCAACTTGAGGTCTTCCTGTTTTAGCCTGCTGGATTACAGGTGTTTGCCACCGTGACCAGCTGTGCAATACTTCTTAGAACAGCCGGCTTCGGATTTGAGTGTGCATCAGAATCCCCTGCAGGGCTCTGGCCTAGGAGTATCTACCTGCTTCAGGACATCCGGGCTGGGCTCAGGTTTGCAGGGGAGCTGATGCTACTGGTCCAGAGACCCCACTTGGAGAAACACTGTGCTGGAATACACTGCCCACGTGCAGTTAGCAGGAAACCTGTCAACACGTCCGAAACATGTCAACACGTCTGAAACATGCCTTGATGGATTTCTCTTAGATATTGGCTTGAAGGAGTCCCATGGCCTCCAAGCCCACATCTATCTGCTGTGTTTGGAAGAGGATGCTATTTGTGGAAAGCTCTTTTGAAAAGCTTAGTCCGGCCTCCCATGTGGGGTGGGGCCTGGCCTCTGTCCGCCTGGTTCTAGGTCTCCACGGCACAGCCCAGGCAGACACCCTTGCAGCCTGTGTGACACTTCAGGGCCTTTTCTCTTCAACTGCCTATGTCTGCCTGAGGGGCCCAAAACCGTAGCTGTCAGGAAGTCGGGGACACAATAGACTTGCCATACATATTACAGAGTAAATGTAAATACTCAAAACACCCAAACACTCTCAGGCTGGCGGAGCGAAGAAGGCATCCTTCCTTACCTACCGGGGTCCAATTTAACCAGTGCCTTTTCAGCCTCTCTCCTGGCCACCCCGCCAGCTGGCTGGAACCTATGCTCCCGCTTTTCCCAGGCTCATCAGCCAGTCCTCACCTGTGGAGGGGGGCAGCGGTGGCACTTGAGTGTGACTCCAGGCCTCACCTCCTACTTGCCAGCCTTTTTATTTTCTGTAAGTGCCACCCTGCTCTCCTCCAGAACTGATCTCACTTGATCCCAAAGCATCCCTGTATCTGTTCATCCACCAGGTCAGCAAGTGTGGCAGGCAGTCCCTCTCTGGGTTGTGGAAATCTCCTGTTTTACCTCTCACTTAGGGAACTATCTTTTGACCCAGGTTTCTTGAGCACACAAGTTCCAAGTGCTGGAGGCCGCTGTGTATTTCAGAGCGGGCTACTGGAAGCTCAGCTTTCATTAAGGTGGGCAATTTAGACTCCATGCAACTGTCAGGGGCTCTGAGGAGGAGAAACCTTAGCCAGTCAGCTTGACAGCCCCGCAGCTATCTGCTCCATCTGCCAGGTTTTAGTTACCAGCCTTGAAGCCAAAAAGAAATCGGTTTCTTGGAAGCAAAAGTGATGGAATTTGAGTTGTGAATTATATAACCCACCAGCGTTCCTCAAACTCTTGCTGGGATTCTTTAACATAAAGAAAAGTTTTTAAGACAAAGAAATGAATCAAGAAGCACCACAAACACCTCTGACTTGAGAACTTCTGCTAGCCTTTCCTTTCCTCTGCTCCTAGCCTGAGAAATTAAATGCTGTGGCTTTAAGAGCGGGAAGGTGTTGTTTTAAGGGCCCCAGAGCCCCCCTTCTCAATTTCAGTACAGGGCTGACATCACATCCCCCAAGGCAGCCAAGGGACAAAAGCCATTTATCAACCCATCTGATAAAACTTCCAATGGGCTGGATCTTTATCTAGACCAAACCAAGGTGAACACAAACTACAAACTCCTGCTTCTTCGAAAGGGGGATTTCATTTTTTTAAATGAGGGTGATTTTAATTTGTAAAATCTGGTCATCTGGTCAGATTCTTAAGTAGATGGAGTTGTCTTTTCAAACAACAGAGGTACTGGGAGGACTGCGTGCTACTGGACCCTCTGTGAGGTTTTGATATTCGTGGGCTCCTGGGGACTGAGGCTGTTTGGGGACACTGACACCCCCTTCTTGCCCATGGCAGGGTCTCTGTTGTGCAATCTAGGACTCGGGAGCAGGTCAGGCACTGGGGGCCTCCGGCAGGGCTGGGACTAGAGGGTAAACTGAGCCGAAACCCCACACGGTTCGCAGTCTACATGGGCTGCCCAATGGGAGCCCCAACTTGTAGGCAGGCGCAGTCGGGGCTGCCCAAATCTGCCAGTTCCTTGAAACCCAGTTGGCTGAAAAGCAAATCAAAACAACCCAGTCCGAGCCTAACTCAAGTCCTTTCTTGCAGATCTCGGCTGCGTACAGGGGCGGCAGATTTGCCAGGCTGCCTTGTGAAACCAGCTGGAATTTCTGCAGAGACACCTCTGATCCCCACCACACAATGAAGAGGGAGCCGATCGCGCTGTGCTCGGAGGACCATTTGGCCCGGCACACTGTGTTTATTTGTATTTTTAGCGCGAGAAAAATGGGTATAAAAGGTTTAACTGGCGTTTCCAGGCTGTGAGCAGCATATGGCAAAAATGAAATAAAGTTTTATGAAACATTATAAAGAAAACACACTGGGGATTTAAGTTTCGTGACTTTCCCCCCTCCCTCCGAAAGGGGAGAGAAAAAAAAAAAAAAAAAGTAAAGAAACCGGAGCGTTCGGGAAGGAACAAATGCTTCTCTGTGGAGTTGGTCTCCCTTCCCCCAACAAAAACAAGAGGTCCGGGCTCCGAGGAATTTGAAAGCAGCGATCTGCCAAAAACATTGTGAAAAACTATGGGGGATTCATTGGAAACAGATGGGCTTTTTCAGCTTTAATTCTGAAATTCTCTGCCTTTCTGACACAATAAAAACAAACAGGGGGCGACACGGAATGTAATCAAACAGGAGTATGAGCTCATTTGAACCGGCTCGGTGGGCTTGCCCGCGTGGGGAAGCGCGTGGGACGGGACGGGGTCCCCGGGGAGGGGCCCTCCGGGACCGGACGGGACGGGACGCGCCGTCTGCACCCCGGGCACTCGGCAGGTTTGCAAACTAGTGGAGGAGGAGCTGGAGCAAAGTGCGCCTCGCTCCCTTTCTCCTCCGGAACCCCTGGAGGCGCGTCCCGGGCACCCTCGTTCTTCCTCCGGAGCAGGCGAGAGGTGTCTCAGGGCCCCGAGGACCCCTCGCTCTCTCCTGTCCTTGGCAGTTCGGGCGCGTCCTCCCCGGGTCTCCACGGGCACCCATCGCGTCCTCGGCGGGGCAGCAGGGAAACAAAGGCCCAAGGACACGGGAGGCAGGGGTCCCGGGGGGCTGGCGAGCTTGAGCCCCGACTCGCCGGCGATCCCGCGGCTCAGGGTCTCCGGGAGGCCCCGGCCGGCTGTGCCCCGGCCAGGACTCAGTGCCTTACCTGCGGGGAAGCTGCAGAGAAGGACGGCGAGGGTCGGCCAGAATCCCAGGGCTGAGCGTCCTGCCCCTCTCCCCATACCCATCCATCCAGCTCGGCCTGTTACCACTAGCCTCTCCCTGGAAGAAGAGTTTAGAAGAAGAGAAGAAAATGAATCCCGCTGCTGCGGACGGAGGACAGCCTCGCTCCGCCGGCGGGAGCTGCGAGCCCGAGGCTCGGTCCACCTCGGCGGCCCGCGGGCGCCCGGCGCGGCCCCTCTCGCCCGCCCCCGCGCCCCGCCCCGCCCCCTCCGCCGTCACGCGCGGCCCCGGCCCGGCCCCGCCCCCGCGCGCTCGGGTTTCAGCGCGGCCTGGAAGGAGGGGGCGGAGGCGGCGCTTGCCGCGGGGACCCGGGCCGAGAGCGCGGGGCGCGACCCTCGCGTCGCTTGCCCCCGCCCGAAGCTCCTGGCGACCTCCCCTCCCGGGGCAGAGGGCGGCCGAGCCCCGACAGCAGCGCGCCCGCGTCCTCCCGGGAGTACCCTCGGGGAGGTGGAGAAGCGGCGAGGCGAGCGGCTGCAGCCCTCCTCTCCAGCCAGACTGCCGCGCGCCTCCCAGTAACGTGTCCCCAGGGCGGGAGGCTGCAGAATCCGCTTCCAGGTGGCCCTGGTCTGCGCCCCCAGCTCCCTGCCCGCCCCCCGCTTCGTCGGGGCTCGCCTGCCTCTGCCATCCCCAGGCACCTCCTCGCTTCCCGAAGACTTATCCCGGCCCTAGGGGCGCGCAGGAGCAATTTACGAGGCGGACCTTGGGCGGGCTCGCGTGACCTCCCTTAGCACGGTCGCCTGTGTTCTCAGGGAGAAAAACCGTGTCCTCCCCAAGGCTCCCCAGGCCTTATACTGTTGTGGTATTTAAGGGACTGGCTACCCCCCCCCCGAGAAACATTTTTGGAATGAAACACAAATAAGTCAAAGCAAGTGTTTTTGAGTCTAACCGATTGCTCCCCTCCCCGATCCCTCTCGCCGCTCTCCCCAGCCTGCTCATCTAGTTCTTTGGGTGGGTGGGGAATCTGGGTTTTTACCAATTTAGCTGTTTCTCTTAAGCGCTGTCACAGGCCTCAGTTGCTGCAGGCCACAGTACCTGCGAGGCCGCGTTTGCCTTTCCGACTCTGCTGCCTGCAGGGGCTGGGTGAGGCCTGCGCTCGGGAAAGGGAAGAACGCCCTGTGTCCACGGACGGCCGGGAAGCCCGGCTTCTGAATCTGACTTCCCCCACACAGGCGAGAAAGCGGACTACTGTGCAACTGGGGTTTTTTAGGTCAGGGAGGTAACTTTTATTTTACAGTTGGGGCGCCCCTGTAGTTCCCTCAAATAGTTAGGTCTCAGATCAACAGGCTCTAATAATTTTCCCAAACTGGGACTTATTTTAGGCATCTCGCTTGCATAATGCGGTTTGCAAAGTGTCATAGCTTGGTCCACGGAGAGCTCACCATCTCAAAATCCAGTTATCTAATGGTATTCCTTTCCAGCGCGCCAGCCCCGGGGCCAGACCCAGCAATTTACTGTGCAGAAAGAATCACGGCCCTGCGGCTCATTCCGGTAGCACCCCCGGCACACTGAGGCAGGCACCGAGCCAGATTGCCAGAGGCACCGCGCTAGGTCCCTCCCCCCCACCCCATCAGCAATTAACACCATTTGCTGGAATCTGTCTTTTCCGAGCTTGTTCTAAAGGCTTTCGATAATGAGAGAGAAGAGATCCATTAGCACTCCTGGCAGCGCAGACCGTAATTAATCACACCGGCGGCAGCATCTCCAGGTCAGAGACCACGCCTGGGGACCCAGCGAGACCCTGTGGCACCCTATGACCCCAGAGCGGGCCCTTCCCGAGCTGTCCGCTGTTGGTCAAAACAACCACCTTCTTGAGTTTGGCAGGACTTTGAATCTCAACACCTCATTTTCTTCACTTGAAAAGGTCAGGCTAATCTCGGCACCCCAAAACGCCAAATGCATACAACTCGGGGGGCGGGGCGGCTGGGCCTGGGAACTTTCTAGCAACTTTCCCAAGCGCTTGGCTGCCATGTTGGGAAAAGACCCACGCCAAATAATTTGAGGAAGGAATGCAAAGCGCCCCCTCCCTTCCGAAGAGAATTGTGTGAGACTGAGCCGAACATCCCCAAAGTGGGGGATGTGGACACAATACAGGTTTGACTATCAAGAGAAATCCAGCCCCAAATTGGGCAGTATGGGGTTGTGCTGATTTGGAGGAATCTGTCTCTGTTGGCCAGAGTACCCAACTTACGGAAAACTCTCTAACTCTGCAGAAATAAGAATTCTTAGAATGTTGGATTTGGTGACTTAGCCCTGCACGTACCATAGAAACTCACCTAATGCCCTGTGTACCCATTTGGGACAAATAGCTTCGGAGTTTGAGTACCCAGTTGTCCTGTCCCAGGTGGTGGTCTAAGCCCTGAGGCACTTCTCCCCGTGGGTCCTGCTTCCTTTCCCCAGCCCTGGGCCCAGGACTTGGTGACTAATTTTGCTGGTTCTGAGTAAGAACAGGGTGTTCCCAGATCCAGGGTCTGAGCCATCAGTCCACAAGTAGATATTCAGGACCTATGGTGTGCTAGTCCCTGGGGATAAGAAATAAACAAACAGCCCCTGCAGTAGTTTGCGGGCTAAATACCTCCCAAAGGTCCAGGGTGAGGCCAGGAGGAGGTGGCAGGACCTTTAAGAGGTGGGCGTGGCCTTGAAGGGACTAAAGGAGCCGGGTCCTTTCCTGTTTCTCTTTTGCTTCCGGGTCGGGGTGAGCACTTCTCTGCCCCATGCTCCCTGCCACTGCCATCCTGCGTGCCCACTAGAGCCCAAATCCATGAGTCTCTCTGATTTTGCCCTGGACCCTCAAAAACTGTGAATCGAGATAAACCTTTCCTCTGTGTGAACTGCTGGTAGAAACAGAGAAAGGATGATTGGGAAAAGAGACCTGAGAATGAAGAACCTTTATCACAAAAGTGTTGCATCTGAAGCGTTGTGAGTTCGAGGCCGGCCTGGGCTACAGCAGGAGCAAGGCTGGCCTGAACTACATAGTGCGACCCCGCCTTAAAAAAAAAATAGGGCCAAGAGTTTGACTCAGTGGCTTAAGCACCTGTTTGGCAGGTGCGAGGTTGTGAGTTCAATCCCCGGTACCAACAAAAATACAAACAAACAAACAAACAAACAAAACAATGCCCCGAACTACGTAGTGTACAAACAAACAAAACAATGCCCCGAACTACGTAGTGCGACCCCGCCTCGAAAAAAAATAGGGCCGGGAATTTTGCTCAGTGGTCTGAGTGTCTGCCTGGCAGGCATGAGGTTGTGAGTTTGATCCTGGTGCCGCAAAAAGAAAAAGTGCTGCATGTTCTGAGGTGATCTGTCTTGAGGAATAATGACTGGTATTCTGACACGCTCTTAGGTGAGGTGCTGGTTTACAGTTTGACACACCTTGAGCGCAGTTAGTTCAGCGATGGTTCTCAGTGTGCGGTGAGGAAACAGGCAGAGGAGCCGACCACGGCTGATAAACGCCGAGCCCATGGCGAGTGCGCTGTGTGCATTCAGTGCAACGCTGGTGCAAAAGTCTGCCCCGGGCTTACAGTCAGGGCAGGGCAAGTTTCTTCCAGTAAAGCGTAACAGCACGCAGAATGGACACAGAACCTAGGCACCGGGGCCTCCAGCCCGACTGGGGGCGGGGAGCCCGCCCAGTGTGGGGTGTGTCAGGGGAAGGTGCCGGCCTATGTGCAGAGGTGTGGCTTGCCCGAGGGTCTGCAGAAGCTGGAGTAGGGAGAGGCAGAGCTGGAGAAGGGGAATCTGTAGTGGGGAGCCCCACCCAACGCCTCCAGAGCAGAGGTTTCTTCTTTTGGGAGCGCACTGTGTGTGTGTGGGTAGTAAAAATAACACACATGCTTGTGCCCCACCCTAGCAGCTGCATCTCAGTCTCTAGGGAAACAGCCTGGGCAGCAGCTTTTTCTGGGCAGTGCTGGGGATCACAGCCAGGGCCTTGGGTGTGTGACCCAAGGGCGCTACCGCGCTGCAGCCCATGAACGTGAGCGTGTTTAATGAGCTTGCCCAGGTGGTTCACGTGTAGCACAATCTCTAGGTTCCTGCTTTCTAGAACCTGTGCCCTTCCGTCTTCCCTGTATGCACAGAACATCCAGGCCCAATCAGTTTATCCTCTTGGGTTTAAAGTCAAGGCAAAACAGGACAGACTGTTCAGTAAAGTCTGAAGTCACTGTAAGTCTGAAGTCTTCAGTAAAGGCTCTCAGTGGACCCTCTTGTGACCCAAGTTGGGTGGATCAGAACCTTTCCTGAGACTGTTGATGTAGGAGAACCCCCGGTTGCAACACAGGGGGAGTTTGGGGTTAGTGATCTGAGATGAAGGCAACTGTTTATGACTGTTGGGGGCGGAGGCTGCATTGGTAGAACTTCCATTATTTACTTATTTATCCCATATTGGGCATCAAACCCAGGGCCTTCTCACTGAACTATAAGTCCTCAACCCTTAAAAAAAATTATTTTTGTTTTTAAACTTTGAGACAGGTTTATGCTAAGGTACTAAGTTACCAGGCTGGCTATGAACTTGGGCTCTTCCTGCCTCAGCCTTCCCCAGTTCTGGGATTACAGATATGCCCAACCATGCCATCCAACTAGCCATACTGTTTTTACTCAAGTTGCCTTTTATCTCATGAACCTTAGGGGCAGCTACACAGTTTCAGGGGTATCACTCCCAAGTCATATGTCACCCCCAAGCAGGTCATCCTTGGTTTCTCTAGCTACACCAGGACTTATTCTAGCTCTGGGAGCCGCTGAAGTTTCTTATTTGCGTGACACTAGCTTGGATTTAGATTTCTGCCACTTGGGTCAAGTGATCCCTGGCTAATAAGGAAAAAGCTTATGGTCCAGTATTGGTCCCAGGCCAAAAGGTGCTGCCAGGGGCGCTCAGCCATTGTTCACTTATGGCCAGGAATTTGGTAACCTCTCTCGAGGAGCCTTCCATTCTCAGCCTCCTCCCCTGAACAACTTTTGCTTGCACCATGTCGTAAGAAACTGAGCTGCTTCACTTTATAACTCCGGTGGGACCAAGTCTTTCTTTTCATTTATCCCTTAAATTCTTCCTTTGAACTTCTAGAGCTACCTGGGGGTCTGGTCGTCTCAGATCTGATGCAGCAGTCCTTGCTACACTCTGCATCACCTTCCAGGAGGTTTCAGGCTTTGATCAAATCACCTTGTCGGCTTCATCTTTCCACGCTGAAGCTCTCAGGAGCAAAGCGGCTGTGCTCCTGTGAAAGACTCTCTGCTCGTCCTTCTACCATTCTGAGATATTTTCTGCAGGGGAAGGGATTAAAACTGCCAGGTCTGTAGATCCTGGGTAGAACACTATTTCTGGCTTGGTTTCTTATGCCACTTCTGATAGCATTTTGGCATTTGCTGAACATTTGTCCCATGTAGTCTTTAGCGAGCAAAGACCCCTACCCCCTAAAAACTCCTTGGTGGCTATAACAGACTACATCAAGATCATTTTCGTATAATTGGGATTATGTTCTTGTAAATGTGTTAACTGAGCCTTGCGCCTACAAAAGCTTCATTTGAGTTTTCTTGCTCACTCATGAGCTTGTCCTGTAGTTAATCACCATTTGTTTGCTATTTCTGCAGAGCCTTCATTCCATCCACAGCCCAGGAACCATCTGAGCTTTCTCGTCTTCAGATATGTGTAAATTTACATTGAGTCTGGGTGCAGGAGCAACCCGGGGAAGGGGGATGCCCTGTTTATAACTCATCATCCAGAAAAGTCCCTGTTTATCCTATTTTTTTGCATCTCTAAGGCAATTTCTCCCCACCTTCAGGAGTGCCTTACTATTGTAAATGACGCTGGTGGTGGAACTTGGCCAGAAGGAATTCTGAAAGTCTAAACATAATACATCTGTTGTCCCAAGGCCTGCTCCTGCCTCATCTATTTAACGGTCCATTTCGTGTTCTCTTTTTGGAAAGTGTGTTGTATTTTGTCCAGGAACAACTTCCAAGCTGGGGCTTCAGATAGTTCTTTTTAGCATGTATTCCACCAAAGCAGCTATGAACATGATCCTAGGTGGGCACAGCGGGGACACAGGTGCCGTGCGGAAGACAGATGCTCACTGTGGCCACGAGGACATCACTGCTGTGCTTCACCATCTCCACGTTTGCCCCTGCAGATGGTTCTGGGATCCACGGCCACACAACCTCCTTGTCATGTTTGTTTTGGTGACAATTTAGGAGATGGTCTCTCTTTGCTTTTTTGCTTCCAGAGTATTGATGATCTTGCTGTCTGTCACTGCTCTGGTCTTAGGAACCTCTTCATTGTTGACCTTGGAGAATCTCAGGAAGTGCTCCTTCGACCTTTCTCTGTGTAGACACTATTTCCCTGGCTTTGGGGCAGGCATCTTCTCCATGAGGAAAGCTTCTTTATAGTAATTAAAACAGGTACTGTACCCTAATATTTTAATTAAAAAAACCACACTTCTTGGGTATTTCATTTTTTTTTTTTTTTTTTGTCTTTTTGAGATAGGGTCTTGCTATACACAGGCTGGCCTTGAGCTCACTTTGTAGCCCAGGCTGGTCTCAAACTCACAACAATCCTCCTGCCTCAGCCTCCTGAGTGTTGAGATTACAAGCATGTGCCACCACACCCGGCTTACTTCCTGGCTATTTCAATAGCTCTCTTTAGACCAAAGAAGTAGCTTACCTTCCATTTGAATTCTTTCATATGCATTTAAAATGCATTAGCAGATATTAGTTGTTCTTACACATGGCTGAAAATGTATATTAGCAGATCAGTAACCATTTTTCTCACATAAGGCAAATTTTTTTTGTTTATGGGTTGTTTTCTGTAATACTATACTGTCAACAAAAACTGATCTGGCTGTAGGTGGGCTCTGAATTAGGTTTTGGGGGTTCGGGATAAGCCATGGAGGAGCCTGGCTATGGGGACCCCCTTTTTTGGCACAGTGTGGCCAGTGCCCCAGGCACTGTGTCTTTGTGGTGTGCAGAACCGAAGTTCACAGTCCACCCCATTACTGCAGATCAACGCAGGGCCTGCAAGGAGGTGGCAAGGCTTTTGGAGAGGTGCATTCAGAATTTCCACATCAAGCTGGGCGTGGTGGCGCACGCCTTTAATCCCAGCACTCGGGAGGCTGAGGTAGGCGGAGCGTTGTGAGTTCGAGGCCGGCTTGGGCTACAACGCGAGCGCAAGGCCGGCCTGAGCTACATAGTACGACCCTGCCTCAAAAAACCAGGGCTGGGAGTTTGGCTCAGTGGCTTAAGTGCCTGCCTGGCAGGTGTGAGGTTGTGAGTTCAGTCCCCAGTGCCCCCCAAAAAATTCCATATCAAGCAGGACCACTGACTGCAAAGCACAGCATCTCATGTCAGAGATGTATGGAGTCTGGCTTGGCGATGTCTACGTTACCCACAGTGCTTTTCTCCATGAGCATCGACTTCATGCTGCCTGAAGAAACCTCTATCAACATTTCACCCCTTGGGCCAGATGGCCCCATGGTTAGTGTCTATGACCTCGGACCACTTTTAGGGAGAGAGTCTGGGAGCCTTCAGGGCGGGCAGGGACACATGCACAGAAAGGTCCCCTTGAAGCTTCCCTGAGCAGCTCCCTTCCTGGGCTCCCTGTGCTGGGCAGTGAGAAAGAGAACTGCTGAGGGAAGAAAATGCTGGGAGGACTACATTTCTGGGCTTTCAGTTTCTCTCAGTCTAGCAACAAATATACATTTTTTAAAAATTGAAAGCGGAATATAAGCCCATGTTAAAAAAAAAGTCAATTCCCTGTTAAATGACTCTCCCTGGAGATAGTAGCTGTCAACAATTTCTTGTAACTCTTTTCAGATAGTTTCATGTGCATACAAACACATATACAATAGATCAAGCGATTGATTGATTGATTAATGTATCTCACTAATCTATTGATCATTTTGCCAAAAACCCACCCAGCCAGTGGGTGTTGTCTACTTTATGTTCTTAGTATAATAGTGCTACCAATCCCTCCATCCTACTGGAAACTAGACAGTCAGACAAGTGCTGTGTTCTCCAGCCAGAGGGACTGTGTACTGGTCTGTGCTGGCAGAGTGGGCTGTAAACTAGTCCCTTCTAAGGACATTACGTGTCTTCAAATAGCTACATCCTCACCTCTTCCTGGACTTCAGTTTTCATTTTAAAGTCACTTATTCTGTCCCTTCTTACTTGGAAGTTAGAAAACTCACACTTAGTACTGGAGATTGAATCCAGGACCTTTTTTCTGAATCTTATCTCCAGCCCCTTTTTAAAATTTTTGAGACAGAAACTCAGTAAGTCACTAAACTGCTCAGACTGGGTAAAACTTTAAATCATCCTGCTTGAGCCACCAGGGATTACAGGCTGTGCCACCAGGCCTGGCTACTTGAACTTTTATCCCAGAAGGTGAGTAACCTGCCTGGTGCCACTCACCTGCCTGGCTTGGGGACAGAGTGGGGTTTGGGCAGGTGGAGGTGACTCCTGCTGCTATGCCACCTCTGATGAGCTCCCAGCTGCTTCCTATGCAAGGACTTTCTCAGTCTTCTTACAGCCTCTACTGACCCCAACACATGCCACATGCTGCCCTGTGCTCTGTCCCCAGCCTCAGTCCAGGCTGGCTTGGAGCCTCCCGAACTGCTAGCAGTTTCTGCAGCTGAATTTCCAGGGTACTGGAATTTATGCCTTTTCTTCCTTCTCTGCACCTGTCCATGTTGAGCTGTAAGATGGTCAGGAAACTCCTGGGTCAGCTGTGCTCTTGCTGCTGTACTTCTCCCATTTCTTCCTGCTGGGAGTATGGGATGATACACGGGTATACAATCAGAGTCTTAGGATGGAGGTTTCTCCCCTCACTTTCCTCTTGAAACCCTTGTCTCAAACTCCATCTGGTCTACAAGTTTGCAAATTCTTCCTACAGAACTCAGCGAGGGAGCAAGAGCATTTATAAACTGCTCAAGTGTCAGTGTTGCAATGGAAACTTTCAAGGCACTGCAGTGGCTCTGCAGAAAGACAAGAGGCCTGGGTTTTGGGACAGCTTTGCCTCCACCTGTGAGTCCCGACCATGTCCTGTCCTAGAATCTGGTTCCTCAGCTTCTCTGCCTGCAGAGTCAGGGCCTGGCAGCCCCTGGGGTCTGCCAGCTCCATGGTCCCATTCTGGGATTCAGTGAACTCGTGTTGGTTCTGTCACCAACTGGTTTGCCCATGCCTGACTCTGAGGAGCCATTCTGGGGCCTCGTCTGTAATACTTACACATTTCTCAAATGAAGATGTTGCTGAACAAGCAGGAAATGTTATTTGAAGAGTGACAGAAGCTACAGTGTTTAAATAAAAATTTTATGACACTAAAGACATATTGCCATTAATTCTCGTCAAAGCACTTCTTGCTTCCAACACACTTAACCCATCCTTCTTGGTGCTTTCTGAAGCAGTTCTGGACGTTCCCTTTTGTGAGTGTCTTTATGAGACGTGATAAAAAAATACAGTGAGTGCTGCGGGCCAGTGCCATCCAACGGGAAGACAGCTTTGTAAAACCAGCATGTGTGCCCCTGTCCACCTTATTTACCAGGTCTGGCATTGAGCAAGTTAAGGCTCTTCCCTGAAATAAAAATGACCATGAAAGGTAGGTGTTTTGAATTGATTCAGGACATTGAGGCGGCCATGAAAGTACAGCTAAAGGCACTCCAGAAAGAGGACTCCTGGAGCTGCTTCAGAACGTGGCAAGAATGATGGCACAAGCATGTTTGAAGTGAGAGGGAGTATTTTGAGGGGGATTAATGGCAGCATGCCTTGTGTTCTAATAAATTAAAAAAAAAATTTTAAACATTCACTGCAATGTTCACTCATGCTGTGCACGCCTGAAACCACACCTTAAGTAACCTCCTATAATTTTTTATTTTGTTGCTGTTGTTGTTGTTACTGGGGATCGAGCTCACAACCTTGTGCCTGCCAGGCAGGTGCTTAGGCCACTGAGCTAAATCCCCGGCCCTATTTTTTGAGACGGGGTCTCACTATGCAGTTCAGACTGGCCTTGAACTCACTTTGTAGCCCAGGTTGGTCTCGAACTCACAACGATCCTCCTGCCTCAGCCTCCTGAGTGCTGAGATTAAAGGTGTGTGCCACCACACCCGGCTTCCTCCTATCATTTTTAAGGCAGCTTTTGGGCACCTGTATACACAACAGATGAGGTTCTGGTTATGAAGGCCGCACAGTGTTTACCTCCTGCTATTCTAGTAAGTTCCTGGGAAAAGAACGGGCTGGAAACCATTTATCCACCAAATGGCAACTGTGTGAACCAACAGCGAAGTCTGTGTTTCTCTCAACCGGCCGAAGGCTGGAGTGTTTGGATTAATGAACGATTTGGTGCCAAGCACAAATACCATAGGCGTTTAGCAATAGGAACAGATAACCAAGTTATTCATCAAATTTAGAACTGTTTAGAATGGAATGGAGAAGAGCCCGGCTGATGGGAGGTAGGGCAACGGGCCAACCTAGAAAGAAGAACTTGCGTCTCTTCGTGGGACCATCTTTCTCCGCCACCATCATTTTCTTTCTTAAATCTGTGCCAGGTAGAGAAAAATTTCACTTTTACATCTGAGAGGCAATACAGCATGCTGGTAGAGACCATGCCGTCGGAACAGACTCTCTAAGACCTCAGTTATTTCATCTCTAAAATGGGACACACGAGTCGTCCCTTAGAAGGCTGATGTGGGGACAGAGGTCACACAATAATAACCTTCTTAGACAGACAGCCAGCAGAGCAAGCACTGGGAAGCGGTTACCGGGATTAGTTTTGCATCATGGATAAGAGCTGTTGTTTGGGTTATGATAGCATGATTATTATGCATGGATTCTGTAAGTCTTCGCATGTGTGGGAACTGGGGGGAGATCTGAACGATTCCCCAAGGTCTCCTAGATAATTTTGTTTTCTGGGTGGGTCCTAAGTGCATTCTCATTTTCAAGGCCTGGGACACACTGGTTGTAAAAACAGCAGTCTTAAATATGCATTGGGCATAGTCAGTTCTCTAAAGTTTGAGACTATGACTCAGGATGGTTAAGTTATTTGCCCAAGATCCCCACGAATATAAATGGCAGGGCAAAGGTCACATTCAGGCCTTGGGAGGCCAACTTCAGTGTTTTTCTCAACAAACCACAGCTGCTTCACATCTTTACCCTTGGTTTATCTTTTTCTGTCAGGCCAGTAATATATCCCATATATATAATGATGGATCATACGTTAGAAATGGGAATATGTTTACAGAAATACTCTTTTCCAGACACTAACAGAAGTATAGGAGTTTTGTAAGAAAAGGAAAATTTCACTGAGCAATCAGTCTCTCCCATCTTCCCTAAAACCCTTACCAAGTGGAACTACAATGTAACTTTTTTTTTCTGTCTTTTGGGTGGCAAGTGGAATTTTTTTTTTTGTCAAGTATTCAGAGTACTTTCCTTGGCTAAGTATTTTGCAACAGGGAATCCTTTAAGTAAATCTACCCACAGTATCACAAGTCTTTTTAGTCCACAAGTCATTCAGGAGATGTCTCAATTCAGAAGATTTGTGTGTGTGTATGTGTGTGTGTGTGTGTGTGTGTGTGTGTGTGTGTGTGCAGTTACTGGGGATTGAACCTGACTCTCACAATTGCCACCGAACCATAGAGCCATATGTCCAGCTCTTTTTTTAAATTTTGAGACAGAGTCTCACTAAATTGTCCAAAGTGAAACTTGGGACCCTCCTGCCTCAGCTTCCTGAATAAGTGGGATTACAGGCATGTGCCACTATGTACAGAATCAAATTTTAACCCAGAGGCTTAGCTTTTCTTTATGCTTCTGGACTCTCAACTCAGGCTCCTGGGTCAGTAGTTTCTCTACCAGGCTCCGAGTCAGTAGACCCTGCCAAGAGCATCCATGTGGTCATGAAGAAATCAGGCACTTGGAGTTTAGGGAGCTCCTTTCCCATAATGCTCCCAGAAAGAAAAATGAAGGGGACATAAAGCTCGCCCAGTTTGGAGGGGGTGGCGCCCAGCCTGATCTGCTACATGACCTTGAGATCAACAGCAAGGGAAGCCTTTTGAAGTCAGTATTTTGGAACCTGAATATCGAACTATTTAGCTCCACCGACTGATAAATGACCAAGTAAGTTAAAATCTTATTAATCTCATGCACTGTGCAAGACGAGCGCCCAAAGGCAGCCGTGTGGGGTTATCAGCAGGGCTGCACCTGTAAGGCGATCTCGCCGCGCCTCCCACAGCAGCTACAGGCAAGGCGCTCGCTCTCTAGGCAGTGCCTCTTTCTGCTCTGCCTCCCTTGTGTAAGTGGATGTCCATCTGGGAAGATGCAATTGCATTTAAAAACCTTTATTATTTATACTCTACCGCCTCTCAGAAAAGATATTAAAGTCACTGCGGAGGCACAGACTTCAGCCTAACAGGGAAAATGGTATCGCTGCAAGGGAAATTAACCAGCAAGGTCAGTACGATCTGACTTTAAGAGAATCGAGATTAGTGAAAGTGACTTGCATAGTTGGATCTGGAGAAAATCTGTTTGGATTGTGTATAAAATCAGCTGAGAAGTGTATAAAGGTGTCACAGGAGAGTGACTTCCAAGTAGCCTGCACTGTGGCTCACGATTGTGTAACATGATGCAGGATGTTTAGAAGCCCGTCCTAAGTGTATTGTTTAAAGATATCATCAAGGTGGAAATTCTTCAGAATGCCTACAGAGGTTGAAAAACTGTCTGTCTCCACCCTGAGGAAGCCGAGCATGCTAAGAATAAAGTAATGGAACTGCAATTCTCACCGAGGACTTCGGTAGAATAGCTTTATTTACAAGGACAGATGAAGAATAGAGTATTATCAGGTGACAGGACAAATTGTTGCTGTCAGCCACAGCCAGCTGCTACAAAGATTCTGAGATCTGAGAGTCCAGGAAGATCAAGTAAGGAGAAGCCACAATAGGATCGTAACTGCTAAAAAGCCCCAAAGAGACAGAAGTCAACAAATTTTAGTATTTTTCCTCCTATCTGCAGATCTCTGCTTTGATCAACAGGGGACACAATTCATGGGAATTGGTCTTGTTTTACCAGATAATCAATACGATTGTTTGTTTTCAAGATTTTTGCCTGCTTTGCAGACTCTGGCAAATACAGTACCTCGATTGCTGGAACTTTTGCATTTGTTAGCCTTGCTTTAAATGGACAACTGAAAAATGAGAAGTAAATTCAGCCAGAAGTTCTGTAATCACTCTCTCATAAACTGTGCCATCTCTACTTTCATGCTTTGCTGTAGTAATCTAGATATCATAACTTGATAAATAACTGGATATCATAACTTGATTTGTAGTGCATTTTAGGTTCACGAATTAACAATGTTTTAAATGTGCCTATACAAGATATTTGCATTTATTTTGTCAATTTCTGCCCCAACGTCAAAATGTTTTCTGCCTGCCATTAGAACTATGAAGTTCTATACACGGAGCCCTGAGTTCTAACAGGATGGAGCATTTTCTCCTCATAGGACACACCGAGCTAAGAAATGGGGTACCATTCCCAAAGGTGTTCATTTGTCACCAAGGAAACTGAACACCCGGGCCAGGCAGTCCTTAATTTCTTCCATTGCCTCTGTGTCTTCTTTGCTCCTTTTCAGCTGTTGCTGTAGTAAGAGAGGCTGATACTGAGTGTTTAGAGTCAAAAGAGAAAAAAAAAAAAAAAAAGGCTAGGGATGTAGCTCAGTGTTAAGTTCATGTAGGATGCTCCGGGGGCTCTAGGTCAGATCCCCAGTTTGGGGAGAGTGGGGGAACCTGTCATTTGGAGAGGGGTGGAGATAGCCCACAAGTAGGGAGGCCTGGAGGCCTCTCTTCTTCGAGTTGAACTTGTGCTGCTGTTTTATTGAATGCCTGAATATTGCTTGAAAAGCAAAGTAATCCCCTTCAGGAGCCCCGCCTTAGACATTTCAGAGTGTTTTTGAACAGAAGGGCAGTGCTCATTTCATTTCACAGAATCAGATTCTGACTCAGCTGCACTGGCTGTCCTGTTTTTGTGCAGCTTCACTTGAACACATCATCTCTCTGGCGGGCAGACTCCTCGAGGGACCAGGGCCCCCATCTCCTTCCCTGTCTATGCCACTACACTTTAATGCACACCCAAACTTTGCAGCCACACTTGCTGAGAGCAAGTGCTTCAGCTTAATTCACCCAGCAAGGCTGAAGAGGAAGAAAGCACTGTAGGCTCGCAGAACCCTGGCTGTGCCTGTGCACCTCTCTGGCCATCAGTTGCTTCTTTCCAGACCTGGAAATGCCTGCATGTGGCTGGCCGTTTCCTGGGGGCAGTGAGCAGTGCTAGGAAGGTGGCGTGGTCACTCTTTGTCCAGGGGAAGGGATGCTCACAGTGTGCTCCTTTTGCATCTGCTCCTCTAAGAACTGTTGCATATGAGGCTGGTGGAGCTCACATGGTGTGGAACAGGAGCCTCCACGCCTTCCTTGGGTGCTGTTACGCACAGGGGTGGGGGCAGCATTCAGGGAGAGGTTTGCAAGGAGAGAAGACAGAGATGTCCGCCTCAGCTCCGTGCCCAGACTGGACAGGCAGCTGGAGCCAGCGGTGGGGTGGGGAGGGGACCAACCTCACATGTGTATTCGGGTAAGGCTAAGGCGTAGGCACCTGTCTGTCACCTGGGGGGCGGGAATGACCGGAGCAGGGATCCTGAACAAAGGAGAACGGGCCTCCCTCGTTACCACCACCACGGCCCAGAGATCTCCAGGGGCAAAGCGTCCGTCACAAGCAGAAAATCACAGCGCTCCCCGCTAACAACCGCTGGCTTGGAAGGTGGCCGCACCAGCCTCCCACAGAATATGGAGGGCGGTGATGCGTGGATGCCCCACCCAGCGCCTTTGTGCACGCTGGGTGCCCTCTAGCGGAGTCTACCCTAGTCCTTAATGCGAGATCGAGTCCAGCAAAGGGGCTTGCTTGGGGTGGGTAGTGCAGCGCAAAGACCCTCCCGTTTATACGGGCAAAATGTCCTCTGGGACACACTGCACTGTTGCTGCGTGGATAGCGCCAGGCCTTTTCCCTACTCTCCCCCCCGTCCTAGGTCAGATCCGCCTGAAAAACCGTCTGTCTGGGAGGCACAGCAGAAAAGCAAGGACCCGCACAGGATTTCTAGGTCTCTGCTACAGATGCCGAGCGAAAGGGCATCTTGAGTCAGGTAACATTTTACCTTATATTTTTGCTGAAAGATCCTAAAACCAGGTGGAGAAAACGACAGCGGTCTTCGAGGTGACAGCCTGTCACTCAACACTCGCGCTTCCGTCTCTCGAGCAAGGCGTGCTGAGCTCAGGGTGGCGGGGCGCTCGGCTCCGGGGGACAACAGGGACACCCAGAACTAGTCTTTCCCGCACGCGACGGTTATTCCCGCCTCTTCACCTAGCGCAGGAATCTTTGCGAACACCCCAACTTTGCCGCCTGAAAGGAAAGCACAGCTCACAACTTCCGCTAGATGGCGCTATTTCCCCCTCATCCGTCCTCGAGACACCCAATTTGTAAAATAAATAACAATCCAACGCCTTCCGAAACCGCATAATAGCAGGCTCCCATTAAAATCCCAATTTGGGGAAATTGATTCTACCTCGGAGAAAATCTAGTGCAATTACAATTAATAAGATGCAATCAAGAGTTCCATCTTAGAGCGCTTCACACGCGCTCTCCCCCTAAATACACCTGTCCCCTTACCTCAGTTTATACCCTGGGACGCGCCAAGGCGTAAACCAGGCGCTGAGTCCTTGCCGTGTCCTACACGCTGCGCCCGCCTGGGAACCTCTGGGGAGCCCCACCCCTTCCTCCGTGCGCCCCGAAGTCCCGCGCGTCCCTGCGCAAGGCGCTCGACCCTGCCCGCGCCCGGACCACGCGCCGCGCCGCCGCCCCTGAGAAGGCGCTCGTCTCGTGGCCGCACAACCCCGCGCCAAAGGGGAGGCGGATGCCCGGGCGCCGCGGGCCCAGAGGGGTTCACGGCGAGACAGCCGGGAGGGCGGTCCCGGCCGTGGCTCCATGGGTGAGAAGTGGTGGCCCGCCGGGGAGAGGGGGCTTGGGCCGCTCCCCGGGAAGAGGGGGCGCGCCGGGGCTGCCTGACCGCGCGCAGCGCCCAGGGCCCGACGCAGCGCAGTTTCGGGAAAAAAGAGAAGACAAACAGTAAACCACAAAACTTTGCTGGTGCCAAACGCTAAGGAGATCCAGGCGCGGCTAAGCTCCAGATCTGGGCAGCATGAGACGCGGGGCTGGGGCGGACCACACCAGTGAGGTGGCCCGGCAAGTGTCTCCGGAGCCTGGGGATGTCGCAGCCGGCCGCTGCCCGCGCTTACCTTGGCGGCTGCATGAGCCCCTGCGGCCCGCGGCGGGTGGTGCTGCCCGGGCTGCGGGCGAAGAGAGGGTGCGGGGCGGCCTGCGGCCGCCCGGGGTCCGGCGGGCGATGCTCGGCTGGCGCGGGTCCCCGCGGCCCCAGCCGGCTCAGCAGCGGTCCGGGGCGCGCCGGCTGCTCCCGGGCTGCATGGCTGCGAGCGCCCGCAGAAGCCGCCGGAGCGACCGCAGTGCTCCCGGACCAGCGGCTCCAGACGACTGCAGAGCGGGGCGGCCCGGGCCAGCCCCGTCTCTCGCCCGGCCCCCGCCCGCTGCCGCCGCGCTCGGCGTGGCGAGGATCGTTTGCTCTCGGAGGGGAGGGGGCGGGCCGGGCGCCCCGGGAGCAGGCTGGGGGCGAGCGCGGGCGGGAGTGGGGGTGGGAGCGTCCCGGAGGCTCCGCCCCGCCCCGCCCCGCCCTCGCGGAGCCGCACGCGGTGGGGAGGCCCCTGCGTGAGCACAGGGCGATCGCCCGAAAGTCGGGCAGCGGGAGCGAGTGGCAAGTGCGGCGACCACACGCGGGCGCCTCCTAAGGGCCAGCTCCCCTGCAGGGGCGGCGGCGGGGTGCGCGTTTCCACCTTCGGGTCCGGCAGAGTCGGGAAGTTGCTCAGGCTTCTAGAGGAGGCCGTTTCTATCCAAGGGGGGCGCGCTGTGGCAAAGCACCTTTGTTCGAGCGAGACTGTACTTTTGTTTAAGAATCTCTTGGAGGGGGAAAAAAAACCCCAAAAAACAAACAAAAACAAACAAACAAAACCCCGAATTGTATTTCATGCGTAACACACGAATACATTCTCATGTCCAATTGTACACAACTTCGGGGCGGCTAAGCTAGAAAGGAACGGTGCCTTCCGCCCTCCCGCTGCAGCCCGTGCCCGAGGTGGCCCCGGGGACGGGGCTCTGCCGCGCGCGCCTTTCCCGAGCCTGCTCAGCGCGCTTTCCTGCACGCGCGCGGGCTGCGAACGGCGTCTCGCGCTTTTCAAATCAATGTTTCGGCGTGGAGCGCGGCGACCTCGGTCTTGGTCAGTCCGGGGGTGGTGGTGGTGGTGCTGGAACCCAGGGAGGGACCCTCGCTGCGGAACGGCATAGTCACTCTGCTGGGACGGGCGTGAAGTCAGTCTGGACACACAGCTCACGCCCAAATTAGCACTGCGCAGCTAGAGTCGCCAGCGCATTTTAGATGGGATTATGACCTTCCCGGTCTTCCCGGACAAACTGCCTGGAATTCTGATTTGATGAGCAATCTTCTGGATTTGCAAAATGAAAAGGTATCATCCGCATTAAAACACGATCGTTATTTATGCCTGTGGTCTTGAGGGATGTGGTTTTTAAACTCAATATTCTGTGTTTTATTGGCCAAGTGTATTTGGATAATCTATAGCTGAGATATAAATAAAATCCATGTGATTTAGCAGAAAGGGTTTGGGTACTGCAAGGCTGAATTCTATTATTAGCTCTGACCTCGCACAAGTCTTCTAACTCTGTTGGGCCTCAGTTTCCTTGTCTTCGAATAGAGAAGTTGTACTAGAAATTTGTGTGTGTGTGTGTGTGTGTGTGTGTGTGTGTGTGTGTGTTCCAGCTCTAACATTTGGTGAATAACCAGCCTCTTGCCTCTCCACCTTCAGACTTCAGCCTCCTTTAGGGAAGCCTTCAGGGTGGAATCCTGAACCTCAAGCCCCGCCTGCCTGGTACTGATCTGGGTCTGTCATTCTGCACTTCCCTGCTGGTCCCCTCCCAGCACACTGTAGTTCTCAGGAGGCTGCAGCCTAGGCTCCCTCGGCACCGTCGCCTCCCTCTGCTCAGCGCAGTGTCTGGCCTGCTGCAAGGATCTCTGAAAGACTGTCAGATAACGGCTTTCTTACAGCTCTGCTAATTGCCTGACATTTCCCAAAGATCTATAAGTAGAAGCATCTCTTTTTCAAATGGAGCTTTTGGAAAGTGCCCTGCAGGGTTTTGGCACCTTGGGGGAGAAACAGTCCACTTTCTAGATGAGGACAGGCAATTCTCAGTGCAATCATGGGGCGTGGGGTGGTGGACAGCCAGCAGCTATCGCCTTGATGAGCTTAGATGCCCATGGAGAAGACAACGAATATTAATGCTATTCATTAAGTACTTGACTGAGTTGGAACCATGCACAGTCAGTTAGAATACATGCATGAACACTCAGGTTTAAATGAAGCCATGGAGTGTGTTTGGGGTACAAATTAACAAGTGTATATGCCTTCAACCAACAATCTAGAAACATTCTTAATACAAAACTCCAGGGAATCCTTGTCCTTCTTCACTACAAAAAGCCTGAATTCCTTTAGCGTCTGAACAGGAAAGGGGTTAGCCTGGGTTTAGTAAGGCCATTGAAAAACAACGGTGAGACTAGTTACTATAGTAGTTTCTCTCTTGTCTGATGTGAAGAGTTGCTGAGGGAGAAATTAAAAACTGGCCCCATGTTTATAGAGGCAAACAAACACAGCCAGAGTTTCCACCTCTTTTTGGCCACCCTAACCCTTTCTCCCCCTTTGAGGGGGTGCTGTGGGCTCACCACACAGCTCCTTATCCCCCTGGGTACCACTCCTGGGGAAAAGCTGAATGCCGCAGAGCAGGGAGCCGTGTTACTGATCCTTGGGGGCCTGGAGCCCATGCAGAGGGCCTGGTGTGCTACTGGGATGTGGAATCTTCCTTGCCTGTCCTTTGCAGGTGGCTGGTGGCACCTGCTGGGCTGCGAGGCATCTTTAGGAAATGGGGTCCGGGTGAAGTGGATTAAAGACTTCCTCCCATCTGACAAGGCAGTGCGAGAGTGACTTGGCACTGGGCAACTGTGCCTTCAGACTGGGGGCCCTGCCTGCGATGTCTGAGACACTCCAGTTCACAAGTGAAAGAGAAGCTTCGTGGGGCAGCCAGTTAAGGGGTTGGCTGGTGCCCGTGGAAGAAGGAGGGGCTGACTGTCACACTTGGCTCTAGGAGGGAATGGGAGGCTTCCTCATGTGGCACTGGAAGAGAACATTGATTTCTGGGCCTGGGAGTGGGAGGTGGTGTTGTAGCTATACTGTCCACTCCCTGCCCGTTGCATTCGTGGTAAACACAGCCTGTGTGCAAATGCTCCTTTAAGTAAACCTGTGTGCTAATGCTCCTTTAAGTAAAGCCAGTCTCTTGGGTTTTCCTTCCAACTAGGCTGCTGATGGGGAGGAGGTATGGACATTCTGGAATGGATCCTGCAAGGGAGAGGGAGCTCATCCTCAGGGGAAGGAGGACATGGGCTGGCTTACTGACCCTTCAAAGGAGTAGATGTTTATGGATGGCTGTCCCTGGAGGTGGTCTCAGGTGGGCAGGTCTGATTGGAGAGTGCAGAGGAGAGAAAGCAGCCAGAGCATCCAGGCAGGAAGTGGCTTGCACGGAGCATGGGACTTGCATAAGGAAGGAGTCCAGTTGAATTTGTGCACTGGGGAAGGGATTAGTGATGGAGGAGGGAGGGGAGGGCCTTGTCATTCTGATCATATAGTTTCTTTCTAATGGGGTCTTAAGGCCTCATTGTCAAGAGTGGCCAAAAAGTCAGCATAGAGATACCTCAAAAAACTAAAACTAGAAATTCCATTTGACCCTACAAGAGCTAGTTCTCTTGTAGGTATCTATGCACAAGAGTTAGAGACATCATATTAGGTAATCCTCATGCATATTCATGTTTGCAGCAGTGCAATTCATAAAAGGTAAACATTGGAAGCAGCCTATATGTCCGTGTACAGATGAATGCGTAAGGAAAATGTGGTATTTATACACAAGGGAGTACCATTGTGCCATTAACAAGGATAAACTTGAGTCATTTATAGGAAAATGGATGCGCCTTGAGACTACTGTGATAAGTGAGCTAATTCAGACACATAAGTTAAAATATGAGAAACCCGAAACATAAATACAGAGCAAAATAAAAGATGGATTGTTAGGAAACAGAGATAGATCTTTTGCAAAAGGGAATGAGACCAAGAGATTGATGGGGGGGGGGACAGGAAGGGAATGAAAAATAATTGAGATGTGTGATGTCTATGTACCAGCTCTCCACGGGGAATGTATTCATGATGCACTACCAACCTGGACTAATGCAAATACACATAGTAATGAAAAGAGTGGCCACAGGCAGGACAGCCTCCCTGGGGGAATCCTGAGCAGGGAAGACAGGTTCAAGTGTGCTGTTCAGGTGAGACTCAGTGACAAAGGAACCCAAAAATGCTTGAAGTGGAAGAAATATGTACCTACAGGTCTCAGAGAAGTTAGGAGGGAGGCTGAAGGAGGTGGGGAGCTCATGGAGTGGGTGGGGAGCGCGAGAGAGATAAAGAGATATCCATAGATAGAGAGAGAGGGGAGAGAGAGACAGAGAGAGAGAGCGAGCGCAACACAGAGAAGATGTGCAGAGCTATGACTCTTAGGGTCCCTAGCATTGTGCCTTAGGCTTTTGGGGGTCATGCATTGGTTAAAGAAAGCGGCGTCATGTGGGCTCTGACACTGACCACTAGGTTTTACTGCATCCAGCAGCTGAGGGTTTGGGGTTAGGGAATGAGGAATATATGGACTGCATGGCAAAAACCACGGTGGGAGGAGATTTAACCACCAAACCAAAGGTGGCGAGGTACACTTGGCTTTCGAACAATTTATGCTGGATCTGGAAACAGATGTTGAAGCAGCAAATATGGGAAACAAATTTCAGACATAGGGCTCTACCGTAGAGCACTTTGGCTTCAGAATGAGCCAAAGGGAGCCACTGAAAGTTACTAAGCAGAGGAGTAATGTGGGCGAGGCAAGTGGGTTAATGGAAGACTCTTTGGAGACTCAGGAGGCAGAAGATCAGCTGGACATCTATTGATCTTGACATAGTATGATCAAGAGTGTGACCCAGGATGCTAAGTGTACATTGCCTGAAGAAACGCAGGCAAGGTGGCACATGCTTGTAACCCCAGTACTCAGAAGGCTGAGGCAGGAGGATTACAATAGCCTGGGCTACATAGTGAGTT
>RJWM01014680.1:0-49798 GCA_004363535.1 Dasyprocta punctata | reverse complement strand
ATCGTAACTGACCTACTAAACTGTTCTGTAATTCAGTTTCTTTGTTTGTTTTATTCCTCTTAAAAATCAAGTAAAATAATAACAAAAAAGAGAACTACCATAAAATTAAACTTTTTGGAAAAAGTTTTTGTAAATAAAACATCTTTCTTTCTCTCAAATAAAAGAATGAAATGTATGCTCTTTCCCATATGGTAAAGCTATGTACTTCTCTCTCTGTGGCAGTTTTGAATGACTGGCAGGACTTCTTTATGAAGATTTACATTCTTCTAAATTGCTTCTGGTTTGGGAAGGAGGAGGAAATGGCTTTTTCCTCGTTCTTCCATGCCTCATTTAGTATGCTGGTGCAGCTCTCTCATCACCTAAAACATTTAGCCTAGTGTACAGTAGGAGGTAATATGGTCAGTACATAGAAATTGAGTTGCATAAGAGGTATCTTTCTTGACAGACACTCTGAGATGCAGAAAAAGAAAACTTCCACAAATGTGGTTGTTTTTCCTACATTTTTTTCTTCAGTGAACTGAGGATGTGTATGAAACAGAGGACTATTCTTCCTCACTCAGTTGCTAGAAGCCACATTTCATTTTCCATTCAGTTTATTGGTCACCATTGCTGGAGGTGATGATGCCAAAATCTGGATAACGATGAGTGAGAGCTTGGATGAGTGAGAGATTGAAGGGGGAAGCATGCTCATATTTGGTAGGGCACATATAAAAAAATGAGAGGAAGACCAGTGTGGGTGGATCTTAGAGTTAAAGATATGAGGGTCAGTAGACACTGTGGTAGCTTTGAACTTTCAGCTGGTTTAGTACCCTTTGGAAAACCGCCTCTTCTCCATTCCTCGACCTTAAGTGAAGTTGGGGCAGTGAACCACCTTCTATTTCCAGGATAGGACACCTAATCTATTCTGGATCAATCACTTCATTCCATCCCTATCTCTCTCCACAGTCTCCAGCCACTGTGGCCATTATAGGAATGGGCATGTTACCTCAGTAGTTCAATGTCAGTGGTCCCTGGGATGGTAGTAGTGCTACCATGGGTACGTCCTCTGTGATGGCAGAGATATTTAACTATTGGAACCTTGCATTTGCTTGTGTTGTCCAAGTCACAGTTTGAGTTTCTTCATTTGTAACCCAAAGCTATACAAATAGTTTATGTTCTTCTAGGTCATGTTTAAAATTTGAGCCACTTCCTTAGGAGGATTAAGACGTTATTAAAAGATTTAGGTAAGGGAGACATATGTTCAAGTGTGTGTCTCAGAAAAGGGACCAGTGGCATGTAAGAGAATATAGTATAGAGGTTCAGAAATTATGTGAATTGCTTAGTTGGGGGGTCATTATGGCAATCCAAGTGACTAAGATCATGGTTTGATGCTGGAGGCAAGAATCAACAAAATGATACAAAATGAAAAGATATTTAAAGTGCAATGAGTAATAAATGTGTTAATGAATTAGGAATGGAAAATGAGAAACAAGTTGTCAGTAAGAATTGGTCCTAAATTTTGGCTTGGAAAAATGGTTTAATTGAGGAGTTAATCAAGGAAAAATAGAGAAGTCTACAAGAACAACAAATTTAGAAGAAGTTTCAGGATCATAACTTCATTTATAAAATGTATTGTATTTGTGATATTTTTGTCATATTCTTTTAGAAATTTTGATTAGGCAGCTGGAGAATTGAGTCTGAATTTCAGAAAAGTGCACAGCACAGGAGCTGTACATTTGAAAGTATGTGTATGTTGGTAATTTAATTCATGGGGACAGAAGAAATCAGAGTAAATGTTTAGAGGTGAGATGAGAAGAGGGCTTGCGTTGTGTCTTCAGTAACCCCAGTATTCACAGACTAGGTAGAAAAGAATGAATTGGAAAATGATGATAAAGAAAGGGCAAACAGAGAGGTAGGAGGAAATCGAGAAGGTTTTTATTTCAACTGAGGCAAGAGGGAAGTGTTTCAGGATGTGATAGCAATGCTAATTGCTGTTGACAGTTCCAATTAGCTGAGAACTGAAAAATGGTTTCAAGTTGAGCAATGTGCATGCCATTGGTGACCTTAGTCACTGTTTTAATAGTGTGATCAGAGCAAAAACCAGATGGTGTTAGTTAAGAAATGAGTGAGGAGGGAGGAAATGGAGATGAGTTATCATGGACAGCCCTTGTGAACCAGTATGTCTTTTATGTTCCACCAGCAGCTACAAATGTACTTGACAGATAGAGGTTTTGGGTTAGATGTGGGTATGTTTCTCAGAATGCAGAGAGCAATTATGTTTGTGTTTTTGTCCAAGGTTTAGCTCTATTTAACAAACATATATTGAACATATATACCTTATATTAGACTCTGAGTTGCAGAGTTAAACAGGAGTTGGTTCTTTGCCCTGAGAAACTAATCAACTAAAGGGGAACAAAGATTGGCAAAGAGAACATTCTACTTCAAGGTGAAAATGCAGAGACGGATGTGGAAGAGGACCTCCTGAGGAGAACAGAGAAAGCCTACCTGGAAAAATGATAGCTGAACTGAGTCTTGAGGGATATATGAGGTTTAAATTATTCTCTTAAGATATCTATTTTATACATGGAACCAACATGCAGAAATTGATGTCAATGTGTACCCATGTTTATAGCAGCACAATTTGTGATAGTTGAACCTTGGAAAGAACCAAAATGCCCATCAATCACAGAATGGATAAAGAAGTTATTATATTTTTATACAATGGAGTATTAATCAGCTATAAAGAAGGATAAACTTGAGGCTTTTATAGGTAAATGGTAGCAATTTGAGACCATACTCACAAGTGAAATAAATCAAACTCACATGTATAAAAACGAATTGGCTCCCTAGTGTAAAAAATCCAAAAAAACTGAGGGAGTAGTAAGATTCAAAATGTACAGTAGATATTGTGAAAATGAAAGGGAAAGAAAGTGCTCAAAAGGAAAGAACAACTGGGATAGTGGAAAGGAGAAAAGGAAAAATGGAAAAGATTTTATGTATATGGGTATACATATATATGTGTGTGTGTATATATATATATATATACACACACACACAAGACAGATAACTATAGTACTAATCTCTCTAAGTTCATCAAAAAGAACAGTTTGTGCTCTCATTATTTGATCATTTTTTGTGCCTAAATCTTGAAACCTGAACAACTACTCTAAGATAACAATACACAATATGTTAATGTTAATTTCCTAATTTTTGAAAGTCTGTATCATTTGTATCTTTTTTCTTTGTTTTGTTTTTTAAAATAAAAAATAAAGAAAGATGAAGAGAAAAAAATGAATTTCAATGCAATTAGTCTAGACACACCCAGTAGGCTGCATATGTGGAAAACGAGAAGCCAGTCTTGATGAGGGGTAAATGCCCCTAGTTGGCTCTGCATCTACTGAAAAAGGTAAAGACAGAACATGTAGATGTGCAGAAAAGAATCTCTTCTAGACTTCTTGTCTCTGTGGAGCTTCAAAATGAAATGTACCAGCTCGGCAGGGAAACCTCTGACAGATGGGAGCCTATTTAACAAACCATACAAAATGAGTAGATTGGTTCCGTGAAGGGCAGGACAGCTATGGAAATCTATTCTCAGAGACGTGGGTGCTGGCGAGCACCAATGACCCACATTCAGAAATATTTGCCTATTAATTAGGGCAGGTGGTACCATCCCAGAAGGCTTTGCTTAGCAACTGTAACCAAGAGCATCTGCAACTTCAGTCCTATGAAAGAACTTCAGGTTAGAGTGGCACGTTCAGTAGCAGAAGAAAATTATGAAGCTGAGCCTGATTTATTTGTATCTATGCCCCTGTTTTTCTTCAGAGAAATCAGGACTGTTTGCAACCCAACACTTACCTAACCTGGAGACACTGTCCGCTCATTAATTTGAAACTTCTGTGTGGCCAGTTTGCTTGGCATGTGACTACCAATGATGAAGTTACCAGATTCCAATAAGGATCTTGAAACACATTTGAGCATTATTTCAGGTTAGTTAGGACATAGAAAAAGGACAATGATACTTCTTATTGGTTTATTGTTTGTTTCATTCATTCATAGATGAAATGCTTATTTAGCATTCTTTTGTATTCTGAAGTTAAAAGTATTGAACAAAACATTATGCAGCTTAACAATTTAAAGTCTGTGGAGTTTTATTTTATTGAGAGATCACCAAATCATTCAATAATTGATATTAATAAGTGTGGAAGCCCTGGGGAAAATTAAGCAGTCTTTTCTTCCAGAGGTCATGAAAGTGGATAGAAGGAGGCAAAATGTCAGCAAAATTAAAATTCATATCGAAAAAACAGGGAAGAATGATGTTCTCTGAGGTGCTAACAACATATATCAAGGACAGGAGACTCATGGGGCTTATTTTTTACATCACTAGCTCATTATTGCTTGGGATATAGAGGGCTGAGATAGAAGTATAAGAAAATGAATGGAGAAGAGGAGGGAGGGAGATGGAGAGATAATCAGGTGTCATATCATGGAAGTTTCAAATGCCACTTTGAAGAGTTAGAGTGTTGTCTGTTGGGTAACCATAGGATAGGATAGTTTTAACAGGAAAGAAGGCTAATTCATCATAACTGCACTTTAGGAAATATTCTTTAATGCATTTGTACCCAGTGATAAAGCCTCTGTTATATGCCAGAAACTAAAGGGAATGTAACAGTTTTTAAAACTGTCATAATCATTGACCTTGTAGAGCTTATAAGTAAGACAGACAGGGGACACATGATTTGAAGGATTTGTGGTATGTCCGTATGGGACATGGAGGGAAAGAAGCTGGAGACAGGGCAGAAGTTAGCATTCCGTGATGATAAATTAAGCAGTAGATGATGGTGGCTTAATTCAGGGCAGAGAGCAGAATTGGGAACAATGGAATAATTCCAGAGATGGTCATAGGACATGCTGATTGAATATATGAAGAATGTGTGAGTGAGCTAGGATATCCTGGTGACCATAAACTTTGCTTGATCAAATAACATGATCAGGTTCAGTCTACACAATAAACAAAAATGAACCTACTCTATCATCACAGTATCACTGGTCCATTTTAGAACTGAACCCTGAAATGATGGAAGATGACCCAGAAATTCAAAATAGCCCCGCTATTTGAAGAAAGTTGTCAATATCTCATGATCCTAGCAGAAGATTGCTTGGTATACCTACTTTCTGAGAAGCTGACATGAAAAAGGTTTAGTATAGGTGAAGATTAAAAAGTCTATTTAAAATTTCATATTTGGGCCTTTTGGGGGACGGCTAGAGCCCCTGTAGTGGCAGATTCCTTTTGAATTTTTAACTCATAACGTTCTTTTTCTAGGATGTTCCCATAGTTTTATTAAAACTGTATGAAATTTTAATTAAAGACATTTCAAAAACTTAAAGCATGCTGAAAATACCATAATGGATACCTTTGCACCCATCAATCACTAATATTAAATAAAGTTACCTTTGTGTCATATTTGCTTTAGGTCTGTTTCTAAAGTATTTAAATACAATGAATGCTTCGTTACTTTTTTCATCAACTTTAACATCTTAGAAAGAGATCATCAATGAACATCATCCCATATATGAGCTCTTCTACATTTACTAAACATATATATGTATTCACAAACAACATACAGTTTTAGAAATAAAAACTACCTAAACTGCTCATTACTTGATAATTTTCCAACTTGTCATCTTTATTCATCGTGTTACTCTTGAGACTTCCATGATAATGAAAGGGATTCAGTTCATTCATTCCAAAAGCTATATAGATGCTACTATATGAGTGATCTCCATGCATAGTTCATTTTCTCCACTGAGAAACAGTAACTTCCTTGTGTCCTCCTTGTGTGAAATTTTCTCTTATAATTCAGTGACTGAGAGACAGAATTGCTGGGTTGCATCCTCATCAAAACTTGGCGATATCCATGTGTTATTATTTGTATGCTCTCCTAGGCAGGGCTTTTAGAAGGGAACTGGATTATAAGGGTATTATAACTGATTTGCTTTTAGGAGGTGGGGCCTGGTCAGAAGAGGTGGATCACAACCTGGAAAATTACAGCTCCTCCCTTGACTGATTTCTGTCTGCTATGTCATTAGCAGCTCTCCTCCATCATGGTTCTCTGACGTACTGCTTCTCCCTTAGACCCTGCCAACACTGGACTGAAATGTAAACAAAAATAAGCCTCCTTTCCTTTAAATTGTGTGTGTTGGGTATTTTGTCCAAACAATGAGAAGAGGGACTAAGACACCATTTAGTAGTTACATTTTGACAGTGTTGAAGTAAAATGATAACTTACTGTTTTTATTTACATTTTTCTGATTATCATTGTGTGTATCTTCTCTCTCATATTTTATTATTCATTTGAGTCTCTTCTGCTATGAGTCCCTTATCAATGTGTTTTGACTGTTTTTCTATTTCTTGTTTTGCCTTTTGATTTAGTCTCTTTCCTTATTGATTTGTTGAAGATGCCCTATATCTGGGGTATCAGTTCTTTTTTCCAGAGTTATAATATCTTCCTCCAGTTTATAACTTACCTTTTCATTTTCATGATAACTGTTTTTGTTCCTGTGAAAGGAATTTTTGTTTATTTGCTTTATTTAATATGCATTGAAATATATGTATAAGTTTTCCCTCTTCAGATTTATGTGCCTTTTGTACTCTTGAGGAAATTATTGCCTAACCAAATGCAATACAGTTAGTTTTCCTTCCATATTTTCTTTTGAAAGTCTTAGAAGATTGCTTTTCATATTTAGTCATTTCATCTACTGAAAATTTATTTTTGCATGTAGGAAAAGGTAGGGTTCTAATTTTATCTCTTTCTGTGTGGACGATCAGGTAACTGTCTCTGTGCCACCCTTGAAGTATTTTAAAAACTACTGCTTTCATGTGCAAGCTTTCAGGTACACAAAAGTCTGTCCTTTGTTCTGAATTCTGTTCCTGTGATTTATTTTCTATTCCTGCATATGCACTATCCAGATTAGAATGTTAATAGTTAAATGATATTTGTCATTAATTACAAATCAATATTTGTTTGTGTATTATGTAATTATGTTAAAATATTTTAAATATCAATTTGTACCATGCTATACCTTCTTATACTTCCTTCTCAGCAAAGTGTTGCCTCTTCCAACTATCCTCCCTATTAAAGAATCCCTTAGTCATTGTTTGATGTTTTATTTTTGATTTCCAAAGCAATTTTAGAATCTACTTGTCTATATTCAGAAAAATCATTGTGGGTGATTACTACAATTATGCTGAATTTGCAGGTTAATTTTGAGAAATATTTGGAGTCTTTATGACAATGCAACTTCCATCCATGTTTTTCATTTATGGGATATTTTCTAAGTCTTTCCATAAAAATTTACATTCAGATTGTGAAAGTTTTGTGCATTTAAGAACATATTTGGGATATGTTTTGTCCTCAACATTATTTCCTATTTTCACCTGAAAACAGCCATGTGAACTCTTCTCTGCTTATTTTCTTTTGATTTTTATTGAGGGATAACATGGATACAGCAAATTGAACAAGTCATGATGTTACATCTTGTTTATAAAGGGATAATGACCAAAAAACTCTCACTCAAGAAAGAAGAGATTAAAAAAGGTAGAACTTAAAAGAAAATATCGTATATATCCGAGAAGAGAAAGAGAACATTATGCTCATTCCTGAAGTCCTTTGCAGTCTTTTTTAAGTCATTACCCTTGGGGGTAGGGTCTTTCACTATTTTACTGATATTAAACACCACTGAATAGCTTGCCTTTTATAGAATATTATATAGTGGAATCACACACTTTGTATTACTTGGGTTCAACTTTATTTGCAGACATGGGGTTTGCAAATTAATCTATATTGTTGCACAAAACCGTAGATTGCTAAATACTATGAGCTATAACCTAAAAATTTATGTTTGCTGAAGAATCATGTTAAGTCTTTTTTTTTTTTTTCATGTTAAGTCTTAATCACCAATATGATGATAAAAGATTAGAGCCTTTGAAAGGTAAGCATTTCTTGAGGATGGAGCTCTCACAAGTGAGATTAAGGCCCTTTTCAGAGAGGCTCAGGGAAACTTGTTTGCCCCTGTTACCACGAAAAAATGCCAGATAAAAATATCATCTATGAGCTGGGAACTGAACTGAACTGAACTAGCAGACACCAAGTCTGCTAGTACCTTGATGTTAAGACTTCCAGAAGTGTGACAATGAGCTTCTTGTTGCTTATAAGTCACTCTGTTTATGATATTTTATTATAGCAGCCTGAATTGACTAAGATACTTATCTAGTGTCTTTGTATGTATTGAGTCACTCACTGAATTTATTTATCCCTTTGAGTAGTTTATCTGTTGGATTATTTATCCATTTGGATAGTTTCTGGGAAGGAACTATTAGAATAATACTTTTAGAAACCTTACTTACCTGCTTTTTGATTAACATTTTAAAGATATTATTTGGGTATAAATTTAGATGTGGGATTAATGAGTCACAGGTTACACATATATTTAACGCATAGAAAATCTTGCAAAATGTTTTTAGCACTATTTGGAGAATTCTTATGTTCCTCATTACCAGCTCTTGGTGTTGAAGTTCATTTTCACTGATTTATTCTTATAAGAGAATGGAGAGATTTCATCCTGGTTTAACTTGCATTTTTCAGGTAATTAGTGAAATAGAACATTTCATCTTTATATTTTATTATTCATTTGGGTATACTCTTTTGTAAAGAGTGTCTTCAAATTTTTGTTCATTTTTCTATTGAGTTGGTTGTGTTTTTCCAATTGATTTAGAGTGGTACATGTATTTAGACTTGTAATGAAGATACATTTTTTTTTCATTTACTTACAAGACTATTTTGATGGGAAGGTATTCATAATCTAATGTAAGTTATTTTTACTTTATGGCTAGTGTTATCTGTCTCCTATTTAAGAAAACTTTGCCTACGCTGTGTTTCTGAGGTTATTCTTCTGTGTGTTCTAAAGACCTTATTGTCTTGCCTCTTACATTTAGGCCGATGATCTGTGTTTAGTAAAGTTTGTATACATTATGATGTAGGGATCAAGTACATTTTACTATTGCTGACATCTATTGGCACAGTGCCATATTGAAAAGGCCATTCTTGCTCTTACTGAACTGCTGTGGCACTTTTGTCAAAAAACAAAACAGCACAAAACAAAAGCAAAACCAAGCAAACCCAACCAAAGCAAAGCAAGGCAAAGCAAAGCAAGCTGAAACACAACACAACACAACACAACAACAAAACAGAACAAAACAAAACAAAACACAACAACAGTTGGCCATACATGTTATACTGTCTGGATTCCATTCTACTTCATGAATGTATTTAGTGACCATTAGGAGAGTATCATACTCTTTTAATTAATACAATTTATGACAGGTCTTGATATCGTACTGGGTATATACTTTGTTTTTCTTTTTCCTTCAAAATGACTTTGCTTATTTCAGATCATTTAGACTTTCATATGGACATATATAATCTTCACCAAACTTCACCAAAACTCACATTCTGGAATTTTCACCCTCAGTGCATTGACATAATACTTAAATTTGGGGGAGGATTTGCAACATGATAATATGAAATCTTTCCTTCCATAAACAGAACATCTTCTCAGTTAAATATTCTTAACTTCTTTCAATAATATTTAGAATTGTTCAGTTTAGAAGCCTTGTATAGTATTCATTAAGTTACTTATACATATTTGACATTTTATGATACTACTACACATAGTATCCTTAAAAATTTTTCTGTTTGTTAATTCTGTATTGTTTCAGATGCCTTTTAGATAGGCTAGGGATGTTCTCCAGGCTGATCATCTCTGTCTTTACCTGACATATTTAGTCTGTTTACATTACTGATATGTGTTAATTTATTTTCTCTCACCTTATTTCGAATTTTTGACTTGTCATACTTTATCTTTGCTTTTATTCCTGTATTTTCTGCCTTCCAGAGGATTAATCAATTTTATTTATTCCTACTTTCAACTCAACTGCTTTAAAAAGCACATATTATGCTTCTGTTTGTTTATAGGTTTTCCTTAACATTTCAATGTGCTATCTTTTTTGTGGGAGTTGAAATGAAAATTTAGTAGCAATAATGAAGCAATGTACTTTGAGTGCAAGGATCATGATAGATGTTCAGAAAAGAGTAATTATGATTATTTTTGGAACTTTTAGACATATTGCCCAGACACAAACACCATTATCCTTCCTCAATCCCTTGGTTTGTACTCTCTATATCTTTTTAAGACTGAACAGTAGCATCAAGCCTATCCTAAAGGACCTTGGCATCTGAGTTATCTCATCATATGATCAAAATTGTTATTAAGGGCACTAGGGACTGCCTTACCCAGACTGACTTCCAGACACAGTGACAACTTATCTCAAAGCTTCTCGGACTAGAAGCTGAAGCATACTTTTCCACTGCACCTAAATTGGATTTGATGAAAATTAATTATGGTGATACTCTCAACATAGTTCTGAACAAGCACAAAGCAAAAATTTTTATTTTTAAATATTAGGATTGCTTTAGGCATTAACAGAGTTGTGCTTTTCAGTTTCCATTGCAATTTTTCCAGTTCTTTTTTCTCTTCTCTCAGTCACAATTCATAGATTTTCTGTCTCTGAGACTCAGTTATGGATCTCATTTGTGATGTTTTTAATATATAAGAATTACGACTGAAACATCACCATCTCACACCATCTCTTAATATAATCTGAAGATTAAAGTATATTCATTTGTTAATTGTGTTTTACATTTTATATCTCCTTTAATAATTCACAACTTCACAACTTTGACTCTCAAGGGGCCTTGATCCATTTCAAATTCCTTACGCTTTTTTAACTTGAATATTATTTGGCAATAACCCTTGTAATGCAGTAGACAGTACTAACTTCTGAATGTAAAATGGGAGGTGTTATTCGACTGTGTTAGGACTGGGAGATATGATCACTTGTTTCAAAATATGTTTTTTTTCCTACAATGATAGGATAATTCCTGTGTAAACCCTACAGGAGAGACCATAGGATTGCATTGCATCTTTTTTTTTTTTAAAAAAACATGTATGTGAACTGCTATATGGTCTCTTCTGAAATTGGAAGCCCAGTGGAAAAAACATGCTACTCTACCTTCATGTTGGTGTTTGAAAGATCTGATGATACTTGTGATATTTGTGAGTGGAGATAATCTTGGATCACAATTCAACTATTACAACAGTCTATGTTTTCTTTTGACGTCATAGTTCATCAGTCAAATTCAGGGTTCAAAAATGTGGACACAGGTGGCAGTGGACAGAAAGAAAAAACAATATAGCCCTCAAAAACATTTTTCTAAATATTGAGATCCATTGAAACTTTGCTTCTCAGTGGAGAAGCAAACATTTCATCCATGTGAAGGTCAACAGTGAAATGCTTTAAAACATAAAGATGGTGGGGAAATCTTTGTCAAATTTGACAAGCCCCGATTTTAACTACTTCCCATATCTGTTTTTTTTTCAAATTTTCCTTATTTTTTATTAGTACATGTTTTCTGTACATAATGATTATATTCCTGGATGGCAGTTGGTACACATACATAACATGTCATAATTCTTTTTTGCATCTTTTTCTTCCCCACTCCTCTCCTCTATCTTTTGGTCTCTTCCTTTTTGCAAAATATGTATCGCCCTATTTACTACTATCTGTCTTTTGTTTTCTTCTTTATTTATGTGCTGGGTTTCTCATATAAGAGAAAGCATGCAATATTTAATCTTCTGTGTCTGATTTATTTCATTTAACTATATAGTGATACATTTTGTATAAATACAACATTTTTTATACATTCGCCTGTTGATGGACATATGGGCTGCTTTCAGTATTTAGCTGTTGTGAGTTGTGCTGCTATAAATGTGGGCATTCAGGTAGCACTGTAATATTCCTTTAACTCTTTCAGGAATATACCTACAAAGTGAATAGCAGCATGAAATGAAATTTCTAGTTTTAGTTCTTAAAGTAATCTCCACACTGTTTTCTGTAGTGGTTTTACTAATTAACACTTTCACCAGCAATATAGAAGGAGTCCTCTTTTCCTATATCTTTTCCAACATTTGTTATATTATTACTTGATATTTTGATGTAGCCATGCATGATAAAATGTTCAACATCTTTGGCCATTAGAAAAATGCAGATTAACACAACACTAAGATTCCATCTTACTCCATGTCAATTTTTGATTGAAATGAACTTGTTTTGATGTGCAGTTAACAAACTCCTTGGTCATGTTTTTGTTTGTTTTCTGGTTTTAGGTGAGTGCCACTTACCAATTGACATTTATAATTAGTTTAGAGATAGAGAAAAAAAAATCTAGGTCCTGGGGGAATCCAAATCATGAAATTGCTTCATTCCTTCTAAATTGTTTGTACTTTCCAACCTGTTATAAAGACATTATTCCACTGAAGGAAATTGCTGTTTTAGTAATCGTCCTCTGCCCATACCCTCTACTGGTCTCTATCTATGTTCATTTTTCTTCTCTGAGCCCTAATACTATATGTTCTGTTTTTCTACTGTTTTCTTTCTCATTTTTGATAAAGGTAAGTGATTTTTCTATGATCAAAGTGGATCAGATGCTATTTTTTTTAATATCTGGAGCTCTCTGCAAAGAAAGCTCCTTGTTTGAGTCAAGCTTTTCATTTAAATATGGTTTTCTTTCCCCTTAGAAGTAGAAATTTTCTATCATACTTCATAGCATGAGAACAGACATACATGATTTCTGTGTATGACAGTGTGTCTCACACATGGAGGCCTGGCTCCATCTCCAGTGTGCAGGGTCACATAGACTTTCTTAGTATCTCTGTCATAAAATCTAATTAGAGGAACCTACTATGACTGTCTGTGAGACTCTATCCTAATTCCCTAAGAAAATTAAACTTCTCCTTTGCAAAGGACCAGTCAAAATAGAGGTAAGCATATGGATTTTGAGGTTTCAGTGAAGGAAGATTAAATTACTGCTCCAATATTTAGTTGCTGTGCAACTTTTCAGTCTCTTAACCCCAGTCTCCCATCTGTAACATGTGATTAATAGCAAAGTAATAATGCTGATGTTGATCCTTGCCATAAAGGAATGTTGTTAGTTTTAAATGAGATAATGTATATAAAGTGCTTAGGGTAGAGCTGGTATATTAGAAGCTCTTGTTGCCATCTTAAATATTAATAATAATATTAATAAGGTTGGAGCAGAGCTAATACCATTCCCTTCAGAGGCAACCAACTGATGGAATCCAGGAAAAACATAACCAGAAAGTTAATTTGCTTTGTGAACTGGTTAACTGAAAACAGGAGATGTGGTTATGCAAATTTCAGAAATAATAGCTGACTTTTTTTTCAGCTTGCCAGACAATATTCACTGCCCCACTGGCTTTCAGATTTTGCTCTGAATAGAAGTCATTTGAGAGCATTTCACCCATGCAGAGATAAAGGTCCCATCCTAGGAGAGTTTACCTGCCCTAAGGTCCAGGAATCTGCTTTTTAGGCAACCTTGGCGCTTCCGTTGTCCGTGCATTAAAGATGGTTGGATTTGAGCTGACTGCAGTACTTGACAGAATGTACTTTCTTTATACTTCCTGATCACTGTGAGAGTTCCAGGGCAAAGATGTTTAACTGTGGCTTCTTGTGCTTTACAAATGACCCATAGTCAGGTTAGGCAGCCTGCTTTGGGATATAGAATATTCTGGAATGCTCTAGTTTTCAGTAAGTGTAGCGGAAGAGTTCCTTCAAGGCATTAGGATCCTTCTAGTTGATAGCAGAGTGACCAATAAACTCTAATGTTCAAACAGGTAGTCTTTTTATTATTCTTGCAGCTTTTATGTTAATAGAATTATTCTGTGTATAAAGGTTATTTACAAATTAGCTTACCAATTCTTTTTACCATCCCAAGTGCCTTTTCAAGGTCCAATATTACAAATACTAATAATACTTGTCATCATACGTTAAAGGGAAGATAAAGTTTCATAGCACAAATGACTTGTGATTCCAGGTAGAGCCTCATTTCACAGGAGACTCTATTACCCCTTTTTTAACTGTGAGACTAAAGAATCAGAGGCAGGAGAGCCAGGCCCCATCTTGGGGAGCTCATCCAGGCTGTTTTTAGCAAGGGCATGAGGTGGCTGAGTGGGAGGGAGAGAATTAGGAGGAAGCATCATTTAGGTCAGTGTTTCAAAAACCTGGCTGATCATCAGAATCTCTTGGAAAATTTTTTGATTCACTCAGACTGTGGTTAGATACAAGCATCTGTGTGTCAGTAATGGTCATGATGATCAGTCAATTTTGGGAAGCACACATAGCAATAATCAACCAAAAATGAGGAGGCAAACACAAAGTATTATTCACGGGCCCAAAAGAACTGAGTCATGAGGCACCTGAGAGCTTTTCCAACTGGGATGCAGATGGTAAGGGTTCATGCTTTGGTTCAGTGTCTACAAATCAGATTTTTAATCACATTTTAATGTTTATTTATTTTTGAACATGCTTTATGAGTCTTTCTGCCTTCTTCCTTTTTATTTCAGTGCCTATGTTGATTTACAAGAATCATAAGTAGCCTCAGGCCTTTCGTTTAATATTCTTGTAGTCTAAACACGTAACAATTTATTTGTTGATAAACACTGTGCTACACTGAACATGCTTGCATATACCTCCTTGTTCTGTTCTTTATTCTGAAACAGAAGCTGGTGGGCCCTGGATTCTGGCCATCATTAGAAAATGCTAAATTGTCTCCAAGTGTTAGTACCCATTTACACTCCCACCAACCATGTGATATTTCTTAACATTTTGACCCCTTGTCAATAATTTGTGCTGTTTGTCTTTTCCACTTGTACTAATTGAATAGTTGAAGTTCTTTAATTGTGTTTTTAAAATTTATTTTTATCATCTATATTCAAGGTGAACAACATGAATTTTTGATACATAAGCATAGCAAATTATTATTATTGTAATGCAGCATATCTATTATCTTCCATATTTACCTTTTTGAGTGACAATATCACCTAAAATCTTTTCCTGTAGCAAATTTTCAGAATAAAATAGAATATAATTAATGATAGTCTTCAGGTTGTGCATTAGATCTCTAGACTTATTCATATGCTATAACTGTAACTTTAAAACCTTCAATTCACTCTCCCTCATTACCACTGATAACCACCATATGACCATCTATCTCTACATATTTAACTTTTTGTATTACTGCACAATTTATCAGAACTTTCACACTCAGTTACATACCCATCCTTCCTTTCTTTCTTTCTTTCTTTCTTTCTTTCTTTCTTTCTTTCTTTCTTTCTTTCTTTCTTTTTTACTTTCACACAGGCTCTCTTTATATCACCAAGTTGCCCAGGCTGGGCTCAAACTTTCAATCCTCCTGCCTCAGCCTTTAGAGTAATGGGATTATAAGTGTGCTATATCCAGCTTATATTTAATTTTTAAAAAATATTCCCCACAAAAATATGATCGTGTGATATTTGTCTTTCTGTGTCTGGCTTACTTCACAGAGCATGATGTCCTCTAGGTTTATCTATCCTGCCACTATATCTTGGCTATTCTGAATCATGCTGCAGTGAGTATGGGAGTGGAAATATCTACATCCTGATTGAATTCTTTGAAGTACCTGACTAGCAGAGGGATTTCTGGGTTATACAGTAATTCGGTCATTTGCATTTTCTTAATTACTAATGAGGTTGAACCGCTTAAGTTACTTTTTCCAAAAATTTCCTACTAACGTACTATATTATATTTGTAATTTCCCCTCTTCAGTGTTGATTTCAAGGAATTCTTTACATCATGTGAATAACAATTCTTTCTGTTTTAATTGTAATAAGATTGTGCTCCTTCAAATTTTAGTGTCTTTCTGGGTGATCACCTTCTTACATGTAAAAGGCCAATTAATGGATCAAAATCATGCTTATCAAATTTCTGGAAAATAACAGGTTGAGGAAATAGGAGATTCTGACCAGTCGCTAGGATCAGAGGGTAAAGAACAGGATATAGAGGTATATGGAGTTTGAAGCAGTGGCTTTTCCCTTGATTTTTAAATTTTTATTATTTATTTTTTATTTAAGAGAAATAAAAAAAGACACATATAGGAAAGACAAAAAGCAAAACAGACAAACAAACGACTAGAGTGAATGCACAACAGTAACATTACAGGTTTATAAAACAGGATGATAGAAACTTGACAATGGTTGCAATATTGCATATTGCTATCTTCAAAATGGTTGTTTACATTAACAGATATAGACATGTAAAATTGATCTAATCATATGAGTATTAACTGTTCTTTCTCAATATCAAATACATTGAGCAATATGTTCATTTTAGTTACCTTACATATGCATATGAAAGGACCTACATGCTTTCTTTGGTGTGTTGCTTTTAGGCTCGGGCACTCTTGCCATAGGAAAAAATAGGAACATAAATAAATTAAAGAATAAATGATTTGATTGTTCTTCAGCACTCAGTGAACACATACTATTTTTCAGGCTATGTACCAAGTTGCCACTGTTTCACCCATGAATGTGGCACAGAACTCAACTTCCAGGGGTCCTCTGTACTGTCAGAAGATCCATCTCTAAAGAAGTCATTGTAAGACAAAGTGATAAAGTCTTTAACTGAGTTAACTACAGGATAATATTGGAGCCATTAAATTTTGTTTGTGAAATAGTTACTGAACATCCATGATGGGGATTAGGGAAATATCAGTGAACAAAAGAAGCAAGACCACCTAGAACATACATTTTAAGAATATGAAATAGTCATAAATAATCAGTAACTAAATATGTAAAATCACTGTCATGAATTAGTAATCATCCAATGAATTAATTCATAAGCAAAACAATTCAAACAATGATAATTGATGGGCTGAACATATTTTATAATGCATACTGTGAGGGGAAGTGTGGAAGAGTAGCTCTTTCCCAGTTGGTGTAGCCAGAGGAGGCCTTTCTGACGCTTCTCATCTGAGCTGAGACCTCTGTGATGAAAGGCAGTCAGGGATATGAAATCTGGAAGAATATTCCAAGCAAAAGGAAGATCAACTGCCAGGCTCCAAGGCATTCGTGGGTTGGCACTCAGGGGCAAGCAGAAGTCCCTGGGGAAGGAAGGGTGGGCTCTTCTGGCCAGCAGCAGGATTCAAGGCTGAGGAGAGCTCTGCAGAGGACATCACATGGGCAAAATACAAAAAGACAGAGACTAAACTAAAGAACGTTGTGGCTAGAGGAAATGACAAAGAAGGGTTAGGAGAGAATCCAGTGCAGGTAAAAACTTTGGCATTTAAATTCATCAGTCTAACAATTATAGAGTAAGAAACAAAGTCTACATACAAGCCACTCCTTGAAGTTCTGCATAATGCCTGGGCTCAGTCCAGCTGCCTGTACACTTGTGTCTGGAACCTTTAAAAGTTCTGTTTCAGGCAGGGAGTAACATGATCTAGCAGGGGAGCATATGACTGTAACAGAATGCAGACTGTGATTGTCAAGTAGAGATAAGATGGTGAGGCGGGGATTGTTTAAGAAGCTAATTGCAGCCCTATTTCCTATCACTGAAGCTTCCACCTTGCCTTTGGTATTTATTTCCAGGTTCTTTAAACTTTCTTTCCCAGGTATTTCATACAGGTTTATAGATAATCCAATTGTGAGGCATAAAAAAGCAAAATAAAATGGACCTTATCATGTTCTCTCAGAGAGCTAAGAGGAAAGCTAAAAATGACCTTTTAAATTATACCTGCAAGTCAATGACCCAGGCCTAAGTAAAACTGCCATGCAGTCCTGCCAAGCCGAATTGTCATCATACCCACTTCAGTGACTTTCAAACATCACCCACTCTAAAAGGGGGTTTTGAGCACATATAAGTTCTAACAGTCTCTGTAAGACTTCGAGCCCTCCCTCTATTTTTGAGAGTACAACTATTCACTTGACAGTTATTCACCCACTAGGTGATGGTAGGGTATATAAAATTCCTGGCAATAGCCCTGACAAATCATCTTCTTAATTCGATCAGTACAGCTAGCTATTCATTCTTCTTAAATGACTTCAATCATTTGAATAGTTTCCAGTGATGAAAATAGTCACCAGGAAACTGGAAGACACCACACCTTTTAATCAGCAATACACTATCATTATTGATTTTTCTGATCTCTGTTTCTTATCTCATTCCTTAAAGTTCAGCATGATTGTAAAATAAGGGTGTTTTTGCTGTTACTTTCAGTACTGATGATAAATTGTCATTACTTAATTCTCATCCTACTGATGGCAAAATCTTCTGAAGAGAGTACACAGAGCTGCATTTTTCACTTGGCAATCATTTTCTAATCACAAAGCTTACAGATACTTAAATTTGGGAGAGCACTATATTTCTTCAGAAGAGAGATACTGCAGAGGTTGTCCCATCAAAGCGTTCAGGTGACATTGTCAGTCAGAGTGAAGCAATGCCTAGTACATTCATTTTGGTATATGAAGTCATCAGAATGACTATTCAGGCTCTTCCTTTTAGAGATCCTTTTCTAATGTATTCTCTAGAACACAATTTCCATTGGAAACCAAGGGACAGCATAGCAGCGGATATGTAAGAGGCTAGAGATTTAGCAGTTTGCTCTTCATTGCTGCTCCTTTCTCATTGTGTGCAACATAAAGTCCATCCTATGATAAAGATTCAATATACTTTCAATTTAATCCAATAAGTATTTAGGAAATGTATAGCACTTTTATGTGGTAGCAGTTCATACAATATACTATATGGCTTCTATAACTCACAGGAAACAACTTAATGAAAACAATTATAATAAGTCCCACGCACTAAAAAAGAATAAGGAACTTGTAAAATTTACAGACAAAATAACCAAAGTCATCTGTGTTGCAAATGACAGGAAGGAGAATGATCAACCTCTGTCAGCGCTTTCAAAACTCCGAGATTAAGCTATGAGCAATTCTGTTTTTCTTCAGACCTCTCACCGTGGCTTGCAGGAGGTCATCTACTTATGTCCCCACATAGTCTACTCTGTGTGTCCACACTGCTGAGGTGCTACTTTCTTTTCTTATAAGACAGCAATCATTTGGATTAAATTCTCAGTCTTGTGAATAATTTAATCTTATTCCCTAAAGGCCCTATCTCTAAAAACAGTCAAGAGTTTAGAGCTTTAAAGAAGGGGAAAAAAAAAGAAAAAAAATATTAGCAATGAAAGATGAGAAAATTGTATTTGGAAAGAGATGAAGGCAAATCTCATTAGACTGTTGCCATGTCCTTTGACTGGAAAGCACATGAATCTAAAGAAGTACCAAGGAAGGTTCAGCTAAACTTTCTGCAGAATGCAATACCGAATGTAGTTACTATTTGAATCTTAATCTTTCCATGTACTATTTGTATGGCAATGGTAAGTACTCAAACTTCCTAACTTTTCACTGTTGCCATTTATGGATGTTCTTAATTTGTATGATTACATCAGAATTAAAATAAGTAACTCATGAGAAAGATCTCACTCATAGTAAGTGCTTCATAAATGATAACCTCTAGCCTTAGACAGGAGAGGTGACCATGATGGCTTTGGCCTTTTTTCAAACTCATCTTTCCCTACATGACTAAAGTCAGGAGGAATTCAAAGGGAGAGGTTTTCTCTACTTATTTATTAGTTATTCACAAACTACTGTTATTGGAGACGGTTTGACCACCTCTATGCTCACCTAAATTTTTAATCCAACCAGTAGTCATAGTATTATTTTCTCTGAACTTTGTCTTAATATTGGCTAAATTCTGAACCAGTTTTTCCTAGTTTCAAACACACTTTCTTGCCTCAAATTGAATCTGATTTTATAGACTTGTATGTTTTATAGACTTGTATGATGCCATATCTGACTCTGGTCAACTTAGTCTGAAATAGGTATATCCTAACACTGAATGCTATGGACATTTACAACTTGTCTGCTGTAGATCAGAAAGTACGCCACCTTTGTTTTTATCTCAGAATTATAAGGAATGTTTGTTCAGGCCTTTTCCTTTACAATCCCCTTCCTACTTCATACTCTGTTTCAATTGATCTGAGCAGATTCTGAAATACTATTTATTAGCAATGAGCACCTAGGTTATCGTGATGTAACTGAGTGTTGTCTAGTATTTGGAACACCTAATTCTAGAGCAAAAACTGTCCAGATGGTTAGAGCAATAATATGAAAGAAGATGTCAGGCAAGGAATGATCATGGTCTGCTTAGAGGAGAAGGTATTGGGTGTGGCCTAAAACATTTTTATGGGGGGTATCACAAGAGTTGTGTTTTTTAATATGGGTCCAAATTATGAAGTAATTATTAGACAAATAAAGAAGTTAAATAGGCTTTGGAATTATTACCTAGCCTACCTAAAGCTACCAGTTCTAGAACTTTGTAATTATTCTCATAGTAACATTTAACAATATCCAGAGATTATAATGCATAAATTTAGAGAATTCAAAGGTATATTTTCATGATTGTCAATAAAATACAGATACTTGTTTATTTCATCTCCAAGCCAGTCCTATATGTACATGTGGTTTGTAACTACATAAGTATTTGAACTTCTGTGTCACTTTTTAATTTAAAACATCAAGATGGTAACCATGCTTAATATTTTTATTTAATTTTATCCCCAAAGAATAGAAAGAAGTGTATAGAACCATGCTTAATATTTTTATTTAATTTTATCCCCAAAGAATATAAAGAAGTGTATAGAACTTTCCATTACTTATAAGAGTTTTAATAGTTATGAAAATTTCATAATACAGTATATATTACGAAGATTAGGAAAACGCTGTAGAGTATTATTTATGTACTTGGCCCACCCCTCACACACACACACTTTAGATACAGGAAATCTGAGACTCAAAGAATGGATTAACTTGACAAAAAATCATTTGGAAAAGACTGACGTAACTCTAGACATATAAATCAATGGAACAGAAGTGAGGATCCAGTAATAAGCCCGTACACCTATGGCCAATTGATTTTTGTTGGGAGTGCCAAGACTATTAAGTGGGGAAAGAAGAATCTTTTCAACAAGCTGCTGGGAAAAGTACATATCCATATACAGTGGAAATGAATTTGGAACTTTTAGCGCTGCCTATTTACATGATTTAACAAAAAATTAATTATAGGCCTAAATGTAAGAGCTAAAACTAAAAAAGTTCTTAAAACATAGGTGTCAATTTTTGGAACCTTAGGTTTGGTGATGGTTTCTTAAATATGGCACTGAAACCACAACAGGCAAAAAAACCAAAAAACAACAACAACAAAAAAAACAATTTGGATGTCATCAAAATTGAAAATTTTGCATATCAAAGGGCACTAGAAGAAAGTAAAATAACCAATAGTGGGCAAAATTATTTTTAAATTATCTAACAAATAATGGTCTAGTATCTCGAATATATAACAACTCAACAACAAAAATACAACTCTGTTTAGATGTTGGGACAGTATAAATGTTTCTTAAAAAACTAATAATAGATATGCCATATGATCCAGCACTGCACTTTTGCATATATACTCCAAGAAGATGACATCTGTGTATCCAAGAGATATCTCTACTCCCATATTCATTGCAGCAGTATTCACAATAGCTAAGATAATAGCCTAGGTGTCCATAAATGAATAAATGAGTGAAAAAAATAACATCCATACAAATGAAATACTATTGAGTCATAAAGAAAAATAAAGTTCTGCCATTTACTGTGAAACAGATGGAACTAACTGCAGGACATTCTGTTGAATTAAATAAGCCAAACAGAAACAAATATTGGGTGTTCTCTCTCATTTGTGGAAACTAAAATAAATGTAGATCTGAATGTAGAATAGTGACTACAAGGCTAGGAGGGGATGAGGATGAATAAAAGGAGGGTGGATAATAGATACCAAAACATAGACTGAAGGAGCAAATTCCACTATTCCACAGCACAGTGGAGTAGCAATATTTCACAATGACTTATTACATATTTTACAAAGATCAACAAAAGAGGAGCTTGAAGATTTTAAACATAACAATCAAGGAGAGAAAAATCCTAATTACCAGACTAGGTCATGCCTTTTGCTTGCATGTGTTGAAAAACTTACATTGAATGCCATTAGTATGTAAAATTCAATACTTCTTAATAAAAAATTGGAAAAAACGGACAAAATACTTGAATAGATGTTACTTCCAAAAAAGATACACATATGGCAATAAGTACATGAAAGATGTTTAACATCATTAGTCATTAGAGAAATGCAAATTAAACCTCAATGAAATACCAGTCTATGCCCATGAAGTGAGCATAATAAAAAATAAGTAAAGGTGCATGTATTGTGAGGTTACAGAAAAATTGAAGCATTCATGCTTTGCTGGTGTGAATATAAAATGGTGTATCTACTATGCAAAGAACTGTTGTGGTTACTCAAGTGGTTTTATGCTCATTAAACTATCACAAGGCACAGCAATTCTCTAGGAATATATCCAGAGAATTCAAAGTATATGTTCAAATAAAACCTTGCATATGAATGTCTATAGCAGCACCATTTGCCATAGTCAAATAATGAAAGCAACTCAAATGCTCATCAATTGATGAATGGATAAAGAGAATGTAATATACTCATGCAATAGACTATTATTCAGTCATAAATAAGGCATGAAGTACTGATATATGATACAGAATGTGTGAAGGTTATAAACATTATGCTAAGAGAAAGAAGCCAGCCATAGAAGACCATATATTATATTATTTTATCTTTATGGAATGTCCAAAATAGGACCATCCATAGTGCAAAAAAGATTAGTGATTTCCAGAGGTTGAGTAGAGGAAAAACTGATGAATACTGTTGGTGAGTATGGATATTTAGGGTGGGAGTGTGACAGTGGTGTAGAGTTAGATAATGGTGGACAATTGGATGACATTGCGAATGTAATAAAAAGCTACTGAATGCAATAAATGCTACTGAATTTAAACACAGTTAAATATTATGAATTTTACCTTGATGGGGAAAAGAGCATATGGAGCTTCATGTTTACTTTTCTATGCCAGTGCACTATTTCTCCAACCCTGTTTTCAATGATTTCCTAAAGCAGAACAACCGTTAGACCTATACCATACAGCAGAGGTTTGGCTGATTTCTTGATTAACTGAATGGGCAAAGCTCTAGAGTCATTCAGTCATAAACACAGGTCTGTCTGAACATAGGCAACTGGACAGAGTTTTGCAATGTCTCTAGTTGTGTAGGAAGTGTGCAGAGTGGATGGAATTAAGTAACTATATGATCACATCACAGACAGACTCGAATTGCAAGCGCATCTATGGGTCAGCACCTGCAAAAGACAAGAAACCTGCCAAAGTGAGCATGGGTAGACTTCACACATGGAGGGCAACCAATTTAGCAGTTTAGGGCTCTAGTATAGAGGATAATCTGCTAATGCTGACATCAAAAGGATGGCTACCAAAATTTGAAATTTACTCTGTATGACCCTGATACTACGAGATCCAACTCTGGTACTCCAGGTGCCATCAAAATCCTGAGTTTAGTTGCCAGATCATGAATTGCCATTGACTGTCTGCTCTTCCATGAATTCCTATGTGACGACAAGGAGAAATGGAGGGAGACAAATTATTGCTTGGCTAAAGGCTCATTGGTGGAACCCTGCTGTAGTATCTGATAGCCAACTTTTACAAAGCTTTCTGGGCTTGAGCAGAGGAACTGGAGTTTTGTGGCACTCTCAGAGATGCCCATTCTTCAAACAATGGAGTGCTCTACATTCCCTGAGGCTCCAATTAAATGGGCTGGGGAGCATGAATATGCAATTGCTTGTTTCAAATGTATCTCCAGTGTGATGTTTGGGAGCTCAACTTTCCCATCCAGAAGGTACTCTAGCACAGGCATCTAACTGGGAAGCAGTCTTCTTTCTGCTCAGACTTATGGCTCAAAAGTGTTGCCTAGTGGAACAAAGCAAAAAAGCACTCAACTTACTTCCTGAGGATACTCTCGTCTTATCTTGGGTTAATAAATCATGACTTATCTACTAGAGTCCTGTGTTGTAGTCCTTTTACATATGTAAAGTGACCAAATGTTCACATTAAGTCTATGAAAAATCTACTGGCATTATTATCTCCAAGATAAGATGCATGAACTCATGCTCAGAAGAATGAAAGAATTGCTCACGGTCATACACAGGAAGTTTAACTGCAGGAATCAGCATTTTCCTATTCTTCCTGGTTCCAAATGCCACATCTGTACCACTTCATACTGGGGAAAGTGAAGGCACTTGGTGACTTACTGTTCATTTGTTCTGTCACAAAAGTAAATGCCATTGGACTTTGAACATAATACACTCTATTCTTTCACTTCTGTTATAAAAGATCATCCCTAAGCCCCCAAAGCACACAAGTGCATGCTCTCGAATCTGAAGTTGTTGGCCTCAATCTATCCTTCAGCACCAAGTTAGTGCTGGGGTCAAAGATGAAAACTGTATCACTTGTCTTTTGTGCACCACTGTTCAAAAGGCTTCTCACCAAATACAGCCCATGCACAGGACATGGTAAGGATCTTTATAATGGACAAAGATTTAGTTACAGCTTTAGAGTTCTATAGTCATTGCAGCTTATGACACTTAGGTGCTCATGCACCACTGAAATGACTTTGTCTTGCTTTAGAGTGAGTGCCAGCAAAGTGGCTAAAGGGCAAAACCTAGTGTTCTACTTGCTTTTTTTTTTTGTAAATATGCTCTTTTAGTTTACTGGCATGGGAATTTAATTCAGGGACTTTGTACTGAGCTATATCTCCAGGTTTTTAAATTTTTTTCTTTTTATTTTGAGACAACACTTTATTAAGTTGCCCAGTTTTCTAGCTGGACTCAAATTTTCAGTCTTCCTGACTCATATTCCCAGAGTGCTAGAGTTACAGGCTTATACCACTGTAACAGTTCTAAATAAACCTTTATTGAAACACAGTTAGCTGTATTCATTTGTGTGGTAGCTTTCTGCATTATAAAAATAGTTGAATGGTTGCATCAGAGACTATGGTCCACATATCAAAAATATTACTATCTAGCCATTTGCAGAGAAAATTTTTCAAGCCCTGTTTTATGAGTCAGGAAGCGAGGACCTAGTATGGCTTTCTCACTACACTGCTTATTTCCCAGAATCAATCATGACGAACTCTGTGCAATTGAGCTAGTTGAGGTACCTCAAGAGGCAGGGTAGAGGTTTAGAACATAGACTCAGGACATCAAAAAACCCTGAGTTCAAATTTTAACAACTATCTGGCTGTGCACACTAACAGAAATTATTCATCTACCTTGGGTTCCCTCATTTGTGACATGCATATGGAATTCTTAGCTTGCAGAATTATTTGATGTTCAAATCAGATGGGATACTTGTAGGTTTCGCCTCATGTCAGGCACATACTGGTCTCAGAAAATGCTATTTCTTATGTGATTCTCAAAGGGTTGCATCTGCAGAACATAAAGACTGAAGTTAAAATGGCATTTTTTGAGGCATTCGTGGGAGCTCACTGATTCTAGGCTGTGCCAGGTGGCAGGTCAGTGTTTCCTGTGGTGAATGGCCTACAGCAGGTTGTGCCTTGATGCTCTAAGAGTGAAATAGAAGAGGTTGTTTCAAAACAGGATTAGAACAATCTCCTCTCTCCCTTTCCTCATTTGTATTTCTCGTGCCAGGACCAGTTATCCTGCAAGCATCTCATCTCACCTGCTCTGATAAATAAAAAATGTACCAGGCAAATGCTAATTGCTGTTAGCTACCTCCCTATTGATCTCTCCGTTTGGCTTAAACATCTCAGATTACTGAGTGATCTTTCCAGCTAATCACCAGTGATGGATCAGGACAAAGAGGCCCCATTTAAATATTCCTGTGGACAAATGGCAGAGTGTATATAGAGGAATGATTAGTAAATATCAAGGACTACAGCCTGTGCATATATAGGGTCTTACTAAGTTGCCCAGGCTAACCTCGAACTTGTTATCTTCCTGCCTCGATTTCCAGAGTTGCTAGGAATACAAGTGTTTGCCACTGGACCCACTTATTTTCGTTTCATTGATGTGTTTTTGTTTTGCTGCTGTTGTAAGCAAACTTTATAAATAGGAAGACTTTGGTTATGAGAATTTGAATAAAAGCTTGTTTGTTTGACCATCTTCATTTGTCATTACAAACAGTAATTTTTTCACTTGAGATGAGTCTTCCATTTGAGATCTTTCTTCTGTTCAAGGTGCCTTAGTAGCACTCAGTGCCTGGGTGTAGACCAGATTCCTGATTCAGAATCCTCCCTATTTTGAATATTCTCTGTAGTTCCTTTTGCTGGTATCTGGATGCGATTATGACTTTTCAGGGCTTTTTGTTATAGGCAGAAGTTTATAGGCAGTTTTTCTCCTCCATATTGAATGAATCTATCATTTATTTAAAAAGGGCAGGAGCATACAAATAGGGCCATTCCAAAGTGTGTGCAAATAGGGTATTAGTATACTGTCTCAGTCAAAGAAAGTGTCAAAAGGTACACATTCTCTTTTCTTTGCATTGAGATAATTCATGAGCTCAATTATTATACCAACATTGCTTTTTTCATAAGAAGTTTTATTATACTCCTCTTGTTGCATGTTATATCTCTGGGATCCTTCATCTTATATATCTTCTACTTTATATGCTTTGACCTACAGTTCCCCATTTCCTCTCCATCCCAGGTGACTGCTGCTTTATATTTTAACTCTGTACACTTCATAACAAACTTTTGAAGAGAAAAGGTGTATTTTGATTTATGGTATCCTAAATTTCAGTCTGTCATCAACTGGCTCCATTGTTTTAGGTTTGTCATGATGGAGCACATCATGGTGGAAGTGTATAGTGGAACAAAACCACTTACCTCAATGGTGAAGAAGTGAAGTAGCAAGAGAAGTAGACAGAAGTTCCACAATCCTCTTCCACGGCATACACCTGATGATGTGGCTTCATCTGGTGAAGTTTCTACAACCTTCTTATACCATCACTCTGGGGAACCTTCCAGATCAAAACTGTAGCAACTGTAGTTTGGTACAACCGATATGGAAAACAGTATGGAAATTTCTAAATAAATTAAAAGTGAAACTACTGTATAACCTAGAAGTCTCTCTTCTGGGCATATACACAAAAGAAATGAAATCACTACCTTGTAAGTATATATGAATTTATTTTTTAAATCTCCTTAGTTGTTTTCAGAGAAACCCATCTCTGAAAAACTTGGCATGCAATGTGATTGAATTAGCTGAGGTTTAGGATTCTTACATTAGAAGAGTCTAGCAGGCTCTATGAAGTTGGGGAAACACAATAAGAACTTTGAACCTCACTTCTGTTTTTTGTTGATTTAAGACCAAAAATGATACTCCAACATTATCATCATGAGTTTGTAAGCCATTTTGCAAGTCTTAGCTAAAAAGTGCTAGGGAATTGCATATAAAACTAATCACTACCTTGTAATGAAATGGTTCTGCAAATTACCACTTAATAATACTTGAAGTCATCAGAAAGTTCAAAGATTAATTACCATGAAACTGGCAGTGTTTAGATCAGAAAATTATGGTTCCAGTGAAGATCAGAAAATATCCATATAATTACCCAGGTATAAAATGCTGCTTAATACATTCTGGAATTTGGGCTTCTCAAAATAGCATATTTCTTTTGAGAGCATCAGGCAATTTTTCATTTTCTCATTTCTCCTCATAGACTACCAGTATCATGCTTGTTTACTAATCTGTATCTGATGGCCACTTCTGCTTTACTAAACACCTGCACCCACCGTGAAATGCTTGAAGGGATATCATTTGATAGGCTATTATTTTGTCATAGATTCCAGCAATTAACATGTTATTCACGCACATTATTTTGGGACATTTTATGGGCCATGGGTGACAAAATGCATGACACAAAGCCACAAAATATGAAGAGACTTGAAATTTATTAATGTACCATATGAACAGGATGTTTGAACTTTATCTTTCCAACCTTTCCCCAACTTTACACATACTACATCTTAGAAGACAAGTGATGACAAGTTCCCAGTATTCTCACTGGGCATTTTTGGATGTTGGAAAACCTGAAATCTGGACCTTGGGTATCCACTTTAGAAGTATATTCAGTCTGCAATACTTCCTCAAGTATTTCCAAGTACACCTTCTTCACATCACATACTCGATTTACAAATTTGGCTCAGAAAGTTGGTCTGTTATGTTTTAGGGGATTTATTAAAAAGTGAGATGTAATTTAAAAATTGAAATTGGCAAGCTGTGTCAGGTTCAAGCAGGAGCCATATGCTAGCAACCAACCACCACCTGGCGAATATGTTTCAGAACAATTTTGGCATGGCGTATACCCTATTTGAAAATATTTGTTGTACAGATTCCTACCTGATTGAAAAAGAAGGTCACTTACAAAGAACAAAGTGGAGAATAAGGGAACAGGGGAAGACTGACCAGAAAATGAGAGCTGAGCTCTCTTGTGGGAGGCAATCACATCAGAATGAGAAATTGCTGAGTTAGTTATAGCAGGTGACATTTTAAGAGGCAAGTGAAATAGCAAGTAAAGATTAGTGTTGGAGACCTTTTATTTTTTAAAGGAAATTTCTCCAATGAAGGGCCATTGAGACTGAACAGGTGTCTCTTCTCTTCTTAAACATGCCTCTCCACAGACAAAACAATTGAGGTTTCAAATGCAGGGCTTATTTAGGTTCAGTCTGGAAAATGATCCTCACCTTCACCATTTCACAGCTCAGAAGATTGCTGCTGCTGCTTCTAGTGGCAAGAAGTCTTTACATTCCTTTTCTAAATTCTACTTTGGAACCACACAGTTTCTTGCAAAAATTTTGGGGAGAAGCAGAAGAGCAAGGAAAAGAACATATCTTTCCTTAGCATTAAAGAATGGATAATTTCCCCTTGGTACATCAAATATGCACAAAAGCTTATAACAGTCTGACAAATCCACTCATGCCTTGCTTTTCTAAACTTGCTGCTATGTCATTTCATGATAAGTCACTGCTACCTTATTCACTTCACCTGCTCACCGTGATCCTCATTCACAATAGATCACACGGTATTTCTCTTTGTAAAATATTTCCTTCTTCATAATGGGCAATGTTGCATTTCCAAGAACTTTTCTTGGCATATATACATATCTATATTTGTGTCTCTGTTTATCTCAGTTGTATATTATCTCCGTATCTATCTTTCTCTGTATTATTTACCTATTGTGTTTTCCCATGTCTACAGCTATATGTACCTATCTCCATATTGAAATCTGTAACTATGGCTATGTGTCTCTGTATCGATCTATCACTTGTCACTATATCTTTCTTTATATTTATCTTTATATCTATCTCTAGATATCTCTATATCTATGTGTCTACATTTTCTAACCTTTGTCGTAGAGATCTCTCCATCGCAGAAATGTTTTAAAGTCTCTAGCAATAGCATGAAAGCTTGATGCGTATATGATTAAACTGGTTGAAATACTCTAGAACAAAATAAAAAACTAGAAAAGATTCTTGCTATACTTACTGCACATGCTCTCTGAAGTCAGCCACAGAGAAACCTTCAGAATGAGACTCAAAATCTGGTCAGTTTATGTTAAAAATGAGAAATATTCTTGCCCCACCAGCAGCTCAGGGAAGTTATTAAAATTTGGGAGAATTAAACTTTATTTCCTCTGGAAATTAAACAGCTCCCTAGATGGTGAGAATAAATCCTGAAAACATGTTTTTTATATAGTGAAGAATTTAAGTTTGCCTTTTTTTTTTTTTTTTTTGGTGACTGTGGAAGGAGACCACTTTTTGAGTCTTCTTGTGCAGTTCCATTTAAGAACTAGTGGGCAGCATCTTTTTTTCTTTCAAGTTTAACTCATTAGCTCTCAACTGTGAATCAGATAATTTTTATACTTGCTGTCACTATTCTCATTCCCAGATGAGCCAGATATATATTTTAATGAGTATTTCAAATTGCTCGATTTTCACTAAAGAGATTTGTAGTATTCATTTGGATGGGAGATATGTCTACCTGATTCACGATTGTATCTTGGATCCTAGCATAAAGCCTTGCACTTGACAGGGGCCCAGTAGATATTTCTTTCCTGATGCGCTTTCAGTGGATAAATGCCAATGACATTTATTCTTCCCATCACGAAATGGAACCAAATTTCAGTTTTGGAGACTCCAATGTAGTAATACAATTCCACCCCTTTTATTTTTTGAATCTAGCATATACTTAGTACTCAATAATTTAAGTTAGCACATGAAAATAGATTGAAATTCCTTTTTATCTAAGTAGACCTTGTTTCTGACCTCAAGGTGTACACAGTCAAGTGTTAAAGACAAATTAATAAACAGATAATGTCAGTATTGTTCTAGAAATATGGTTTATAAAGCTATGGGAAATGGAAGTAAAGTGGGGACTGAGTATAAGCAATTGAGACCAGACAGACCTAGGTTTAAATCGTGACTCAGTCATTCATTCACTAATTATAACACATAATTTTGTTTCTCAAATTTTCTGTACTTCAGTGTCTTCATTTATAAAGAGAAGGCATTAAAGCACTCAGCATAGGACTATTACAAAGTTTTGATAACATATAGTATGTAAAAATCTTACCACAGTATTTGACCCATTATTTGGATGACTATTAACTGTTAATTTGAAACCAAGGACAGTTTTGGAGGGAAATGACTCTGCAGTATTTTGCATTTTAGGAAGCTCCCTCCAAATTAGTAGGCAATGGTATGATGAAGATTTTAGATGTGTTGAGCATGAAAGCTCATAGAAAGCACCACTATGTATTTATCAATAGTATTTAGTCTGTCTTATTTTAGTTTAGTGGGATCTCTAGCATATCATGAAGGATTCTTTTGAACCTGTCAATTTATTTACAGCTTCCCTTTGAGTTTTTTTTTTATCTTATGGCTACTCAGAATCTACTAAGTAGTATGGTAGTAATGCTACTGCTTATGTTTTATTATATTTTTGATCATGTTTGTAGTACATCATGATTGCATCCATCATGGGGAGTTGGTACATGTACATGACATTTCTCAGTTTCTTTTATTTTAACTCTCTCCCTGCACCTTTTGAATCCCTTCTCCCGTTTTTCTTGTAGTACATGGTGATCACATTCATGGTAGGGACTTGGTGCATATACACAGCACTTCACACTTCCCCCTTTGAATTTCCTTTCCCTCCACTCCTTCTGTTTTTCTGTTCCCTGTCTATATGCCAAAGATTCATCTCACTATCTCATACTCTGTGTTCTTTATTTTGCACTTTATTTATGTAAGAGAGACAATGTGATATTTAAGCTTGTGTGTATGATTTACTATACCTAATGTTGTGGTCTCAAAGTGCATCCATTTTCCTATAAATAACTTGGGCTTATCCTTCTTTATGGTAGAGTAGCACTATGTGTGTATAAATGCCACATTTTCTTTATCCATTTCATTCATTGATTGTTGCTTCCAAGATTTAGCTATTATAAGTTGTGCTTCTATAAACATGGGTATGCATGTATCACTGTAGTATGTCTTTATCTCTTTTGGGAAGGTACCTAGTAGAAGAATAGCTGGTTCAAGCGGAATTTCTAGTTTTAATTTTTTAGGAATCTTCATAATGATTTCCTTGTGGTTGTACCTGTTTACACTTTCACCAACAATGAAGACAGATTTTCTTTTTTGCAGAGTGAGATTTTGATAAGGGAAAATTTTATTCTTAAAGTCTTGAAAGGATAAGAAGGAAAGGACTTACAATGGTATCTGCAGCCAGGCATGACTGTGACCTCTGAGAGACATTTCAATATGTCTGGAAACATTTGGGGATGTCACAACTTGTGGAAATGGGTAGTGTTTCTGTTATCTGGTGGGCAGAAGTCAGGGATCCTGCAAAATAACCTCCAATGCATGGAGCAGGCCTTCACAATGACAAACTTTGGATTCAACATGACATTAATTCTATAGCCAAGGAAAAGGTGGCACAGCAAAAAGTGTTGAAAACACAGGTGTGGTGTTTATAACACATCAACTTTCCAATGGTTTGACAAGTAGATTACAGGAAAAGAGACATGAAAGACATCAGCCCCTAGGAAAGCAATGATAACTACAGACTAAAGGACAAAGGGACTGTGGGAAAGGACAGAAAATTCAACACTCTGATATTAAAATTGAAAGAAATATGAAGGATGTGGAAAAAGCAGTATAATTTCCCCTGGGTGTCATTTATATATTAGTGAATCTGAGAAAGAGTGAAGCACCCTTTCATCTATTAAACTCATGTTCTGTGAAATCTTTAGATATCTTACATTAATTATAATAAACAACTTCATGTAATACCATTATTTACTTTGTAAAATTTAGGATGTGAAATATGCAACTTGCTAAGGACAGAGTCAGAGCTTAGTACAGAGCTCTCTAGTCTGTTTGTAAGTCACCAGTTTTCTTCTTTAGCTGGATTTCTGTAGAAGCAAAATTTAAAACCAAAATCAAAATAATAGCAACTACAAAAACAAGAAGTCTGGTCTCAGAAAGATGCAAAACTGCGGGGAGAAAAGCCAAATGCTGATGCTCTGCCTGTGTCTTAATTGCAATGTAATATGATCTTAAACTGAAAGACAAGCAATGCTAGTTCTCTGGGCTCTAGCCCAACACGTACCTCACACAACCTGCGACATGCTATTTTCTCTTGCACAGAAATACCTAGACTACTGTTCTTGATGAAGATATAACAGAGGACAGGAATGGACACACGAATAAATGGGTGGAGGACGAGGTTCTAAGTTTTTATGTTTGCATGCAAGGAAAGTCTTAAAGGGTCTTAGTATCTAAGTACAAAAACCACTTTGGAAAAATTATTTTTCAAGCTCACTCTCCATAAAGCAAAGAAGCATTGGCATCGGAAGCCATAGAATTGGGCCAACAGTTCGAATTTGAGACAGAAAAACTTCAGATTTTTCAGCAAAGGCAGTACTGTTTAGACAGATTCATCAGGGAGAAAGCAGGATCCCATGGGAAGGGCCAAGGGACTTCCAACACTGGACTTCTAATGCATATGAGATAAAATAATTGCAACGGACTCTAGTGGTCTTTTTTTGGCCTCAAGAGATAATTGGAGAGCAGAGCAGAGCTGTCTAACCCATGGGCCAATGACAAATTATAACAATCCATTATTTTTTCAAAAGGGGAATTTTTTTTCCTTTGCACAAAATGAATTTTATGTCTGTGAGGAGCTATCTGACAAATAGACCCTGGAGGTTGAAGTTTTCTGTTAACTCACAGAGTAGTGAGTTAACTGAGCAAATGCAGTATTAAAGCTTCCTTTATGAAATCCTTCAACATATCTCAAACTGTCTACAAGAGCCCACACCATCCCTTGTTCAACATCATCACTTAATGTGAGGAGAGAGTTCTGGAGTGCTGAGGACCACTCAGTGTCTGACCCCCTCTGCTGAACCTGCAAGAAGGGAGCTAGTTAAAAATCTGTCGGATGGCGTGTTGTAGGCATGTGCTCATTAGGAAAAGGGCTGGAAATGTACCTCAGAGAAGATAAGATTAAGATTTGCTTGAAATAATTTTTAGTTGTTATGAAGACATGTGGATCTAATCCTTCCCCTTGGGGTTGGTGAAACATGTTCATTGATTTTTCTCACTGCTCTCTGAACGCCTAGCCCATGATTTTTCACTTGTAAGAACTATGTTCTTTTAAACTAAATGCTAATTTTGCTCCAAATTCACAAGAAAGTTGTCATTGGTAGCCTTTTCATAACCAAATATAACACACTGTAGCTTTTATAACCCAGTTGCATTCCCCGAAGTCCATTCCTAATATAAATAAGTCCTAATTAGTTCATGACAGCACATAGAAACAGAAAAAAAAAAAAAAAAAAAAAAGCCCAGAGCACTATAACACTGAAATTTCTGTGTTGCAGCAGCCCAAACTCCAGAAAATACCAGAAGAGCCTACAGTGGAAGTTTATTCAAAGTATTCTTCCTGCCAAAAGTGTATCAGCACAAAAGGCCTTGAATATTCGTCCCAAAGCCCCACTTACTGGAGTCCTATTGGGGATGAGAAAAGGAAAGAAGGAAGGAAGGAAGGAAGGAAGGAAGGAAGGAAGGAAGGAAGGAAGGAAGATACAGGAAGGGAGAAATCTCTAGATCAAGAAGATATATTTCAGAGACTTGGAGTTAACCGCTCCTCCAGGATGATTCATTGTCATAGCATTTGCTGTTCCCTGATTCCTATGATGAGAACATGGAAGGGAAGAGTCAGTGAAGTTGAACTGGAAGCTGCAATGCTCCCCATCTCACTTCCCTAAGTTGACTCCAGCAAATCAGTCAGAAAGAGACTGGGAAGGAACAATGCTTTGAACAAGAAGCAAGACTTAAAATAGAAGTAGGGAGCAACTTTACTTTAAAAGTGTCTTAGGATAACTGAGGCACCTAGAAGGTGAATCACACCATGTACATTTGAGCGAGTGTTCTGATCCTGGAAATGTCAAGAGGTGGGCTTCGGTTTAGCTTCGTATTCCGTAGTGCGGTGGTCCTTAAAGATGGCGAGTTGGAGCTGCTGGGTCTGAATTCTGATTCTAACACTTACTTCTTTTGAGACCTGAACACAATTACTAAAATCTCCTGTGAGTTGTCTTCCTTATTTGCAAAATAGGAATAACAGTAGCACCTATCTCAGATGATTATTGAAGTGAATTGAGAAAATTTTTATATAAAGCACTTGCACCAGTAATGGTACATATAAAAGTAATACATAAGTGTTCATTGTTGGTTTTTATTTATTATATTATGTAAATCCCAAAACATATATTTAATCACATAGGATGTTTTATTACATATAAAAATTATAATTAAGAATTATATATTTTAAGCCGGGCATGGTGGTGCATGCCTTTAATCCTAGCACTCGGGAGGCTGAGGTAGGAGGAACATTGTGAGTTCGAGGCCGGCTTGGGCTACAACGCGAACACAAGGCTGGCCTGAGCTACATAGTGCGACCTTGCCTCAAAAAACTAGGGCTGGGAGTTTGGCTCAGTGACTTAAGCCCCTGCCCTGGCAGGTGCGAGGTTGTGAGTTCAATCCCCGGAAAAAAAAGAATTATATATTTTAGCACCTACAATATACTATTAAATTGTAACCTGTTTTACAATTAATCTATTATATTTATTACTTATTGTATATTAATTTTCATTAGCAGAAATGTCTACACAGCATCTCTGAAAATAAATCTGTTTTATATCTAGAATTTTAAAACAAAATTTGTAATTGTTTTCTAGATTTTCTGAGAAAAATATTCACATAATCTGGCCCTGTCACATTCTAGCTGTGGAACTTCGGTAAGCATCCTGAAGTTCCAGTTTCTTGAAGTTGAAAATAGTGCTGAGTAAAAATTTATAAGAGAACAGATTTGCACAATGAATGTGCCATGCCTGAGTTACAAGGGATCAAATAGAGAGTGTCAAAGACCTTGCAAATAGGTAAAGTCTGGAAGAAGTTGTTTGATTCTCTTTGAGAAGACTCTTTACACCAAAGTGCCCTAAAATTATTACTGTTTCCTCTGAGTTCATAACAAAAATCTTGTTATGCAGAACTGGGAAAGACATTGCACATGAAGCACTGGGTACTAGGTCAGGTATGTGGCAAGTAAAACAAAGATGTTCATTTTATGGTTCACAGGTCAGTAGTGACACAGAATAAAAAGGAAAATTAGAACAATTCCTTCTCTTTGGTTATTTTATTTTGTGTGCAAGTGAAATCTGATTACTTGGAGACAAGAGGTGATGTGGCTTCCAAGTGTTGTCCATACACTTTGAAAGTCCTGGTACTGTGGGGAGTGTGTTGATTTTGGAGCCATAGGAACTAGCGTGACCAGTTTTCCCACTGTGCAAAGAATGAGGGGCTCTCCAGGGTACAAAATATCTATTCTTTTAAGAGAATCCTCACTTTGTCTATATGATTTGATGTTTCTGAATCACAGTTTTCTGTTGTGAAGCGAAAAAAACAAAGCCCAACTAGTAGTTATTTTTTATCATACAGAAGCTGTATGAAATACATAAGAAATACACAACAAATGTTGTACCTGTCCTGCTCTACCTCTTTCCACCCCAGGTGGAGTCAGCAGAGTGGTATCTATGTAAACACAGGCAAACAGTAGAAAATTTTATGGCTTCAATTTTATCATTTATAAAATAAGAATAATATGCTTTATGAGAGAGATTAACTTTAAACAGAAACTCACTCTATTATTCCAACAATTATTGAGATTATTTTCCACCCTTCTATTTCTGCTTTCATATCTTTCTTCCAGTGAACTTTAAATCCATACATTTTATATAGAATGAGCATCCTGAGAAATAAAGCTTCTAAACTTTGGTGGACCCATGGTATTACCAATATTTCTCCATTTAGAGAATTTCAGGAGTGGTGGTCTTCTATATGGCCCATACCCTCCCCGTGGGGAAGATGGTGTTTGCTCTGTGACATCTGCAGAAGATCCACAACACAGTTCTCACAGACATCAAAGAACTGGCCAGGATTTCATTAGCATCTCATTGACCTGACACGGCAGATAAGCTCTTCTTTCTAAAGCCCATTAATCTCCTTCATCCTTAATAATGCCCCATAGGAACTAAAGGAAGAATATAAAGATGGCTATAAAACTTTTTTCACATTTGATTAGATGAAAAACTGATTGTTTTATACTAATTTTATGATTCCTCCCTCCTACTATCCCTCCTTACTTCTCTTCCGGTCTTCTTACTTCCTTTCCTCTTCTCTCATCGCTCCTTTCTTTCCTTCTTTCATTTATTCTTCCTCTTTCACTACCTCTCTTTCTCCCTCTCCTTCTACCTTCCCATTGTTTCTTTAGTTTCTGTTCTCATTTAGATCACAGACTCTTTGCTACTTTTAATTTTTCTTGATTAATTTTAGTTGTCTCTGACCTTATCATCAGTAATTATAGATGGCCTCTTTGCATAATTCATTCAATTGGGTACTCAGTAACTATTTATTGATCATACATGTCAGATACTTTGTGAGATAATTATGAAGGGAAAAAGGTTCAATCTTATTTCTTTCAGAAAATGCTGTTTTTATTCAAAAATTATATATGATTATCTGAAGAAAGAGGGGTTTTCGGCATATACTGTCTCATTTCATTCTCATCCAAGTATGGATTAGAGAAAATAATTAACTTGCCCAAGGTCACTAGCTAGGAAGTGACAGATTCATGATTCAATCTAAGATCTGTTTCACTGAAGTGTAGTGGTTCATTGTAATTTGAGTGTGCAGTGAAATAATTCCTGTAGGTCTTCTCATTTTTATTCTTTTAAAAGTGGCTGCTTAAAAGTTTTACTACCAAGATAAAATATGAGATTGGGAGAATTTTACTTTGTTATTTTTGTGCTCAAAGCAGACTCTGACCTAAATGATCAGCATTCTAAATGGGAACTACAGCCTCTCACCCCAACCTCTCACCCCAACCTTCACATATGCCCATTCGGAGCCATTCTATAGCCATGATTATTTTTTGCCTATCAAACTCGTCACAGTCCTCATTTTATTTAATCCTCATTCTCTGAAACTAGCTAATTTGGTATATATTACCTTACGTGCTAGCTCATGAGTGTTTTTAGTGTCAATGCTACCTTATTCTGGCTAGAACATCCTGAAGACTTAGTTTAAGCTCAAGTGTAATGCTAGAGAAACTCAGGCACTCTCCAGGAATTATGAGAAGATTGTGTAAATTTGGGGAACTTCCAATCATATTGGGCTATCTTCTAGAACTATTTAGATCTGTTTGACTCCAGTGAATGTTATTTAATAGGCCCATTAACCTATAGCAGTTTGATAGACTACCAATTTCCTATTTCAAGTTAAAATTTAGGCCACCCAGGAAAGATTAGAAAACTTCAAAGAGGCCAAATAGCTATGGAGCTGATTTGGTATTTCCTTGATATGAGTTTTGTATGTTGTTTGGCTGCAGAAAGCGCTATTGGATCATCAGTTTTTAACAAGATGATTAAATTATTACCTCTGACATAAAATATTTGGAATGAAAAACATTATTTTTAAGTTCGTTAAGACACCACATTAGTTCATTTTTTGGGTTTATGCCCTCTTCAAGCTAGAGATTTAGCAGTCCTGGTCAGGTCACTATGACTCAAATGAATTCAAAATTGGAAGAGTTTTGAGATAGAGAGGGAAAGAGAGGGAGAGGGAGGTGGGAAAGAGAGAGAAAGAGAGAGAGAGAGAGGGCATAATTTTTTCTTTTTTCTCAGGACCATGTACATTTTCAGTTCTTTAATGAAAAAGTAAAATATAAGTGGATTTTCTACTGCAGTGAGTGAAAGAGGAAAAGAAGCATCCACCCCTGGTAATACAATCTTCACAGATGTTTGAATCGTAATGTTGTACTTGTTCTCTTGAAGGAGTAGAGGGTCTTTTCATCTGTCATTCAGCTGCAATATGACCAAAGATTTTATTTTTTTCTCTAACACATGGCCCACAGGAAATAACTCTTTACCATCTAGGTCCAAACACATGAAGTTTCTCTGTCTCTCTGTCTGTCTGTCTCTGTTCCTGTAACTGCGGCTTTATTCTTTCTTCTTGCTGTCTTTCTCTAACCCCTACTAATCATACTTCTGAAAGGTCCCATTACTGAGAATATTTAAAGTGTGACAGGATAATACACTAGGAAATATACTGTGGAGGATATTACAGTCCTGGCACCACTAAATGACCTAAAGTCATCTTTGTTTCCAGTGTTTCTTTGATTAATTAGCCCTGTGGCTCAGAATTGGTGGGTTCAGATTTCTCTCCTGAAGTTTATGAGTGAACAGCACTAAGTTTTCTCCCTTGCTGCTGTTCTTTCTTCGCTATAGATGTGTTCTTACACTCCAGATTCTGCTTCTGAAATGTTCATTTGATCATTTGTGATTACACTTCTAGTGTGCACTGGGCCTGGTGGATGAAGCAGGTAGACTTGAGTGTCACTTTAAGCAGCTTACAGTTTTGAACTGAAATTGTTCTCTGTGAGGCCTTATGTATACACAAGGAGAAAGCACATCCTTTACCTATGGTCCCAGAGGATGCAACAGATGAATCAAATCCCAAGGGATTGATTTTTGCTTGCCAATCAGAAGGAGCAAGGAAGATTACTGGAGGAGAAGAATGATATTCCTTTGTATGGGTAGTTCTTGTAACATTAATGGGAGCCGAAGGAATTCAGTGTGTATTTGTGCTTGAGGGTCAGGTGAGTAGTAGTAAATGAACATCAGGAATAGCTGAATAAAAAATAAAATCATGAGTCATATGCTGAGGAGCTTGACCAATGCCCCATAGGTAGTGGGAAACCATAGAAAATATTTTATCAAAGCTGAGATTTAAAAAGATCGCTGTAGTGGAATAAAAGAGTGAAACTCAAAAGGAATGGAAGAAGGGGATAGTAGTCAGGAGGCTCCTGGAAAGCTGCAGCCATAAAAATAAACACAGTGGCAGGATATGAGCCTATAGTTCCGACTGTGGTTTGTCTGTAGATACATTTCTATCTCCTAACCTGTAACATTACCTTTCATTTAAAGTTAAAAATAATTTCTAGTGATTAACCAGTATATTCCCCGCATTCCATCACGTTTTCTTGCTTTTCATGGCCATGTATACAGAGATCCTCTAATTTTATTTGTTTTCTTATTTGCAGTTGAATATTTAAGTCCATGACTTTTCTATTAATTAATGATCAAAGGGTCTTCTTAGTCCTCTAGGACTTTAGAGACTTTAGTCTCAATTTCCATGATGTTAGAAATACCACTGGGAACACAAAAGTAAACAGAACATTATAGATTGATAAAAATGTGACAATGATTTTGAGTGTCTTAAAATGAACACACTAACCCCATCACTGAATTTGAGAAGGATTGCAGGAATACAGGTCATGTTTCAGCCCATTTCATCTCTACCGTGTATACAAAGTCAGTATTAATTGGTTATAATCACATGCAAGTGCACGTTAAAGCTCAGTCGGTTTAACTTGGAAAAGCAGAGGAACATACCTGTCTCCCTCATCTCTCGGATTGAGCAGCATATGAGAAAACACTTTGTGAACTCTAAATGACTCTCACATTAAAATGGCTTTGATTGTAATGCCTAACAAAAGAAGGTAACCAATTAGTAATAGAGCTAAAACAAAATGGATTAGGTTTTATGAGTCTTCTGAATCACAGCTTACCCTCATATAACAATGTGTCCACTTACATTTTGTGTGTGTGTGTGTGTATGTGTGTGTGTGTGTGTGTGTGTGTGTGTGTGTGTGTGTGTGTGTATTTCTCTGTATACGCATTACTTGCTTTCAAAAAGGACTGGTTCTGAATGCTTTCTTTTTCTATAACTAAATTTCACATGTGTAAAACAGTATACTGTTTTTGTAATTCTGATTCCTCCATGTAATATTTAGAATGCTTGGGGCTGGGGATTTAGCTCAGTGGTACAAGTACCTTCCTGGTAAGCACAAGGTCATGAGTGCGATCCCTGGTACAAAAAAAAAAAAATTATAAATAGAATGCTTTGGTCAGGCAGTTTGATGAAATTTACCTTAGAAGAATCTACAAAGGAAAAAAAAAGGTTTTGTTAAGCTAGTTCTTTAAAGTGACTAAAGGAATCACTTAAGGAGTTCTTAAAAAAAGATTTTGTAAAATTTTTATTAGAATATGTTTGCAGTATGTAATGATTACATTCGCCATGGTGAGCTGGTGTGTGTGCATAGCACATCTTACTTATTTTTTCATTTTCTTCTCCTTCCCTCCCTCCTCCCTCCCATCTCTTGGTTTCCTTTCCTTTTGCAATGTGTCTATCTCCCTGTTTTTAAATATCTTTTATTTTTCACTTTTATTTATTTATATTTTGTGTTTTTATTACAAGAAATCATGAAATATTTAAACTGATATGTCTGACTTATTTCACTTAAGTTTATAGTCTCAAGGTGCATTCATTTTTCATACAAATGATTCATTTATTTTTCCTTTTGGCAGGCTAATACTCATTGTATATGAAAACCACATTTTATTTACTCACTCATTTGTTGATGGGCATAAATAAGCAGCTTTCAATATTTAGCTATTACGAGTTGTGCTGCTCTAAACATGGGTATACATGTATGTGTGTAATATGGATACTTGTCACTGTGTACCAAATTAAACTCAAAATGTATCAAAGATTTAAATCTTAAAAGTTTTATGTCCCAGTTCCATCACATAACTCCTTTATTAGGATGTCATTAGTTCTTTTTAGTAATTAAAAATCACATGATTTAAGGTAAATTGATAGGTGATTGTGTTACATGCTTATGTCTAGCACTTGATCCTTACAGTTTCCATGTTACACATTGAAAGATCACAGTCAATGATAGGTAAATGTGTAGCATCTAAAAGTCTCCCCCATCCCTACCTTCTGCCTTGCAAGTATGATTCCATGTACTGTTGGCAAAGCACAGCATGGAAACCCTTCCAGATCCACAGTTATCTCACAAGTTCTATTGTATCATGCTGGATACAAAAATGAATACCCTACTCTCACTCCCCACAAAACATTCCAGCAGTGCATGGGGCATGTGAAGAGGTAGGCCTACTGAAAGTGTGACATTCACAGCAAAATACACATATAAAAGCCCAGAACTGTTGCATTTTGTCAGAGGCAGGTAGGAAATAAAAGTGTTTATAGGGGAGGTGATCTCTGAGTAGGATTTGAAGAATGAGTGAGAGTTGTCTAAGAGGAAAAAGCTGAGTTGAGCTGGTGGAAGCTGAGAGCAGAGAGCTGGTGGGAGATGAGAGAAAGAAGGACAGTGTTTCAATGAGAGGAGGGAGTGTGCATGGAGAATCAGACACAGCCCTGAGCATAGGAGACCTTTGGTTAATGGAATTAATGATGAAGGAAAGATGAGGAGGTGAGTGTCTGAGTAGTTAGGAGAGGAGGCTGGGTGGAAACAGTCTAGGGCTTCAAGACACAGCTACCCAGCTCTATTGTGTGATTCTCAATATACAGCATGGGTCCCTATCCTTGTTTTTTTCTAGTGATATTTTTAAAACACATATAGAAACCCAAGTAATGAGATTCCTAATAACATCTGAGCCACAGAAATGTTCCGATGAAAGTGGATCCATTATACTCCTTTCAGTCTTCTTTTTGTAAAGTAGCCACATGTGTTTTCTGGAACATTTTTGCTCTGCTGTCCCCCAAAGCAGATGATCCTGCCTATTCCCTACTGTCTTCCAAAGCAGATAACATGAACATCTCTTATTCTCTGCCCTCCAAGCCTCTCACACCAACACAGATCCTCTGGAGTCCAAACCTGGTTCTCATGTCTTGTGGGCAGGAGCATGATTGTTTTGAGCAAATCTATTAATAGGGACACAAGCTCTCAGTCAGTTGTAGCAGAAGGAACAATGAGACAGAGAGAGAGAAAGAGAGAGAAGAAGAGAGAGAGAGAGGAAGAGGGAGAGAGAGAGAGAGAGAGAGAGAGAGAGAGAGAGAGAGAGAGAGAACTTGTCACAAATAAGCAGAGCTTTCAGAGTAAACTGAAGATTCAAGCATAGATACAAGCAATATCATGTAAATCCTATGAGCTCTGTTCCTGATGTTATAGATAGAGGGACCTGCAGCTGATCTTGTGCCTTAACTGGAGATAGAAACCACACTTAGGACCATGAACCTGAATCTAGGTGCTGTCTAACCTGCCAGTTACTCTCCATTGCGTGGGAAGTCTGCTGCTTCCAAGTAAGGTCTTAACCCGCAGAGGAGGGACCAGTGAGCAGCAACTATGATTATGCTGGTTGTATATACAGGCGCCCATCCATAGCAATATCCAGATCATAGAAACTCACTTTGTAGCGCAGAAAGAATATGCCCCAAATTCTAGGAGGTAGAAGAACAATGGACGAGGATAAAGTATTAGTTAGAGTAGCTGTTAGGGCGGAAGTTTGGCTGACCAATTTCAAGTCTAATTACGGTGCCACTGTTAATACCTAAATCTCACTAGGACAAGATCCGTGTTGGTTTAATCATTCTAATATTCCAGCACATTATCATGGAAAAACACACAATAAATTCTTACTGATGTCTTTAAGAAGTTTATTCTAAGACTATTTTATTTTCTTTCAGCCTTTTATTTCTCCACTATAAAACAGAGGTAGAAAATAACTACTATGTTCTTGTGAAGACTTCTTCATGATGTTTAAATGTACTGACATTCCTAATAAGCTGCCTACTTTGTTAGTAATAGTATTTTGCAAATAAGTCTTGGTCAACTTTTTTCCTTTTTCTATTGTACCCCTATGTAGTTTACATAGAATAAGCAGAGAATCAGGATGGCAGTTGACCACGAATGTATCTCTGAGGAAAAATTATGGAACAGCATGAAATAATATTTTGTGTGCTGGTAAATAAATGACATTTATTTGTGAGGTAATTGACTGAGAAACTGCTTTATACTTCAGTCTGTCTCCTTACAATAATGGTGTAAATAATGAGCATTCATCTGAGACTTAAGGACATTTTATTGATTGGGTGATTTAGGATATGCATGTATCTCTTACACTTTTAATTTAAATATTGGGCATATTTAAAGCAAGTGAATTTGCCAGCATTAGGTGAGTTGGGCTGGATCAGTGAACAGGAATTTGGGTGCCGTGGTCAACTCCCAATTTCTTGCGTGGTGTTGGTATTCTTTACAACACACTCCAAGACATTCATTTTTACTTCAAGAATAGGTTGTACATATGTGTAAGAGAGATTAAATAGGTAGATCATTACTGGCAAACTCTTCATATTTAGAAAGTGATGGAAATGAAAGCAGCCAATCAGGATCCCCACATTGATAAAAACTCCAGGTTATCAGAGCTTGTGGAAATGGGGAAGATACCTAATAGCAGTTTTAAGCAGATTAACTGGAACAAAAATGAAATAAGCACCAAGGAAATATTAGCATAGTTCATATTTGGATGTATTGTTTAGAACTAAGAAGATGATGCTTCTAAAAACCTTGATAAAGACTTGGAATGAAAAGTGAAATGCATGGCATGCTTGAGGGTAAGCCCAGAGTTCTGAAGCTATAAGAATGTTTATAGCAATGGGGAATTCTGCAAAGGATGCTTTGGTGAAGGGAATGGTGATGGAACAAAAAGGAACTTTGCTGTTTATGTTTTATAACTACAGAGAGTGAAGTAGGAGAGGAAGCAGTGTAAATTGATTTGAAGTGGTGGTGAGTAGTTTCCACTTTGAGCCGGTCATGCGGGGTGGGCACACAGTAGGAAGATAAGAAAAGAAGATGAATATCATGTGTCTGCACAGCCACAAAAAGAATGATTCCTCACAAAACAGTTAAAGAGAAGAGACATAAAAACCTGGACTGGGTACTCCCACCCGCAGGACAGGGAGAAAAAAAACTGTGTTATAGTAAATAGATGGAAAGATCCTATTCACAAAGCTAAAAGGATCAAGAGAGATTGCTGTCACTTTACAGGAGTCAAGATAAAGAGAAAGTCAAGAAATCAGGGTGCGCAGCTGGGATCCGCAGCAGAATAGACCAGAAGTGTGGGGGGTGGGGGCAGGAAAGACAGGTTTGCACCCAGTTATTTGCTTTGAATGCCTAGATTCTTTAATGCCATTGTGGCTTTCAAAAAAGCAGTTTAGTTGACAGGTGACATAGACACCAAATAAATAGCAGGAGGATAGGTTAAAAGGAAACAGAAGCATAGCTATAGAACATTCATCTGGAAGTTTGGCTGTGAAGAGAAGGTGACAAGTAAAAATGGTGAGTAGGGTCATTTTAAAATCATTTCAGGATCAGAAGAAAATATACTGCATTTGAAGCAAGTCTATTGAGAGGGAGAGTCTGGAAATACAAAAATCAAATCCTCATATGTTAAGGCAGTGTAAATCTCTCGGGAGACAGAGGCCAGACTCTGGAAAACCTTGGCCCCGCTCTGAGAAGAGAAAGGTAAGGGTAAGTGACAATATGTCTTTTGCCTTTGAAAAAACTTCATAACTTCTAAGGGACTATAAATGCAGATTTCAGTTAAACATTTTGTTCTTAGGTCATTATACCTTTGCAGATAGTCTTTAAGGATAGCCTTATAATCTCCAGTTTACATTATATAAATAAAGTCTCAAAGCAGGTAAGCAAATTATTCCAGATTTCATATGAGGGAGAGACAGAATTGTGCCAAGATCTCAAATCACCTCATTCTAAAAGAAGCAGTGGGCAAGCCTTCTCCATCTGATCATATTTGTCTGTACTTATGTCGAAATATGAATCAAAGAAGATGAGAGCGATATTGTTGGATGGTGCTAGGCTTTGAATACGGTGTGTGTGAACTTATACAAATGAGATGTTATAGATAGAAATGTCCTCCTTCGAAAGATAATATTGAAACCCTAATCTCCTGCTACCTGTGAATATAAGCTTACTTGGAAAAAAAAGTCTTTGCAAAGGTAATTAAGGTGAATTAATTAAGATGTTAGTTAACATACTCAAGTCATACTTGAATACAGGAGGCTCTTAATCTAACATAACTGTATTCTCAGACACAGAAGCAGACATTGTTATAGTTTGCATCTAGATATACCTGAAAAGCCTTATGTGGTCATAGCTGAGGCTTTTCAGAGGTGGCTGAACTTAGGCTGTGTGATGCTGGGATTGATTCATTGTGTGGTGCTAGGTTTCAGGGTGCCCCACTCTGGGTGTGATGATGCTTTCTGGGAGGCCTGAATAGATTTTAAGGAACAGAAACAGGGCTTCTTGTTGCTTGCTGCTGGCTACCTCACTGCCTTCCTACCTTCTGCACACCATGAACTGCTTCTCATTTGTGAAACTCCTCTGCTGTGCCACCCTGCTTTGGAGCCAGCCTATTATGAGTGAAATCTCTACAAACTGTGAGCTACAGTAAGTCTTTCCTCCTTTAACTTTGGGTGTTGGGTATTTTGTCTCAGCAACAAGGAAAGTAACTAAGATAGAGTTAAACTATGACAGACATACAGGAGAAAAAATTCATCCCTGTGATGATGAAGACCAAGATTAGTATGATATATATGGATACCAATAATGCCAAGCATTTTCAGGCAAATCAGGGAAGAATTCTCCCCTACAGGATTCAGAGGGAACATGACTCTGTTGATGCTTTGATTTCAGACTTCTACCTCCTAAAACTATTAGATGAAATGTTTCTGTTATTTCAAATCACTAATTCATGGCATCTTATTATAGAAGACCTAAAAATTGTAAATAAGCTAATATGGAAGGAAATTACCCAGATGAGTTTGATGAAAACATAAGCAGAGATTAGAAGATATAAATGACCGACATGGATGGTTAATGTTGGAATTCATAGGAAGGATGGGCCTGGGGAGTATGTGTAGTAAATTAATGGTATAATCTTGTAGCTAAATACAGTAATTTTGCTTCTAGACACCAATGGAGCCAAATTATTGTCCTCCCCCTTTTAGGCTGGGATACACTTAGACTTTTATTTAAGGATTTTAAGGCTGTGTTTCATTATTTTCAATATGTATGTAATAATTTCTACAACAAGGGATTATTATTAAGATTAAATGGTGTGAGACATGCAAAGTGTTCACCACAGACAGTGCTTTTAGTGATCAATAAATTTAGGTGAGTTAGCAGTGGTGTAATAGTTACAATTTTTGTTTTTGCTCTTCCTATTATATGTCTCTTGATAGCACTGTTTTTGTCTGGAAATGAAAGAAGTAGATAAGCAAAATGATGAAAACAAAATCCAATGTGGAGACCCTTTATTTGTTTGTGTGTCAAGAGTGTCATGATGCTGACGACAGTTATTGGGGACCCGGCCTAGATCCCCAATCTCCTGAACAAGTGTATGGTGAAGGCTTAAATAAATGAGACAAGTGATATGATTTTAGGGCTCCAGAAGGATCAAAGCCCCTGCAGAGTTCTTGACTCTGTGGCTATCATGAGGGCTAAGACAAAGAGCCTCTCTCCATTGCTCGTATTTATTCTCAAAGCAGACAAAGAAAAGGGATACTGAGGAAAGCATGGTGTCTTAGTTACTTTTCACTCGTTGCTGATACAAAATACCTGACACCCCAAATTAGGGAAGGAAAGGTTTATTTCTTACAGCTTCTTGGGAGTTTGAGTCCTTACTTAGTTGGCTCCAAGGCAGTGTGGTGTGGCAGGGCCACTGTTCATGGCGGCTGCAAGCAGCAAGGTGTGCTGGTGAGAGAGGGTGCATACCAGAGAGGATGGAATCACAAGAGGAAGACCCGCCTCATTTACACTGTATGTCAGCTCCACCTCTGGGCAGGTACAGCACTCACATTGCCAGTCCAGGTGCTAGACAACAAACTGAACACAAGCACTGGACTTAGCCCCATCAAAAGTATATGAGGACTTGGGGGGACATAGCATACCCAATACACACAGGAAATGAGCAGGACCTTGGGAGTCACTTCAAAGACTTCTCCAAGTAGTAAATTGTGCCAATTAAAGAGAATTGTCTTATCTCCATGATGACATTTATGGTGGGAACAGGACTGCAGCTGCAGTCTCTATCTATTTACTTGAGTCTGAGCCAGGCATCTTCAGCGGTGACCTTATCTTGCCTTTTGAGGTATCTGTGACATCACGGGTCACTACAGACCTCTGTCAGGACCAGTCATTCATAGAGATTCAATACTATGAATCAGCTCCCATTGCCAGGCAAGGGGCCTAGGCTTTGGACAGGCTCACAGATAAACAGAAAGCCAATTAGTTAATTTTAAATCCTGCTCAAAGCTGCTTCATAGTGGTCTCCAACAACAGTGGTTCTAATAGTACTATTGGTCATAGTAGTTGTAATAGAAGAAGGAAGAAATAGATGAGGAGGAAGAGGACATATAGTTTCATTGAGTAATTGTTATGTTGCTGAAATTTTCCGGGTGCTTTTAGTATTAATAAAAACGTGAAATGTATTAGAAAGAATAATACTGGATTTGGAATCCAAGGGTGTGTAAGAACTCAGTTGAGACAAAGGACAATATTTTAGTCTCAAACCTCAAAGTAATTTCAGGTAAGAGGATATGAACTGTAAGACTGAGTATAAAAAAGCTAATAGACAAAAACAATAAATGTTGAAACTAAATGACTCAGCTGTGTAACAGAACAGCATGTTAAATTCATGAGCTTGTGTCCTTTTATGTCTATGTATACCAATGAGTGGTGTAAAGGGGTCAATAATGTTGTCAGTATTAATGACAATATGGTTATTTTTAAATATTTACTATTTTTCTATAGCAGTATAAAGGGTATTGTGGGCATTACTTTGCATAATACTTAAATCTACCCTCTGTGGTAGGCTTGCACACATCTCTAAAGTGCTCAACTTCACTCATCTCTGGAACCTCTGGCTATTTGTCCTATACTACTTGCTGCTTTAGCCTCCAATTATGCATGGACTCCAGTCAACGTCACATGAGCATAACTGAGAGACACTGTAGCTCATGCCTATGCTGCTCACCATTCAGCTTCTGCCCTAAGCTTCCTGATACTCCCTGTGATTCAACTTTCACAGGGTATTGCAGTGACCATGTGTGAAGAGTTCCCAAATGAACCTATGATAGTTAAGAAATTATATATATATATATATATATATATATATATATCCCTTTCCCTATCCCTGGATTGATTTTCCTGTGATGCAATATCTTTATTAGACTTCTCAGTGGAGAATTTGCTAAATTAGAGTAACTGGTTTTCCTTGATCATAGGGATAGGCACTACAGTGGCATACCATCTTATCCTTTCTCTTTATCTGCCCCCTTACTCTTTGCCCTAAATTTTTTTTTGCTATTGTTCTTCCAAATGAATTATTAGTAAGGAGTTACTGGAGAACCTAGGCTTAGACAATGGTCCCAGGTTGTTGAGAATGTCTGTTTTGCAGTGGCAACACCATCTTTATGGGCTTCACTTGTCCACAGTTAGGATGAGGCACATGTAGAAGGTAAAACGTGGGATATGTGTGGTTGTAGCAATGGAACACAGTGGATGCACAGCAAGTATGAGAGCTGTGGAGAAGGTTAGCTTTTGTGACCAACACTGGTAGACTTTACAATAGGAAATGATAGGCGCAGGGCAGTCAACTACTAGCTTAAGTCATGTTGTGGAACCTGGAGTGCCATTCTAACAGGTTTTAATGAAAGTTTTATCTTCTGTAACTACAAGACATACAGTACTGCAAAAATCAGGTACAGAGTCTATTACAAGGGTAAAAAGAGCTGCAAATGAACTTCAATATTCCTTTCAACAGGTCCTCTTTAAAAACTAGGCCCTTGATAATAAAAGGGTGGGACATTAACCTGGAATAGGGACATTGTTAAATATGCTTGTGATGTTTTAAGTACAAAAGTCTCAATTCCTCATGCCACCAAAAGTAACCCTTTCTACTTGCTGCAGAGTGGAACACTCTGCAGTATCTTGACCTGCAGAGGAAGGCTTGCAAGGTAATGCTCCCACTCTCCGAAATCCTACATTGTCTCCAGGCCAACAAATTAGATTTTGACATAGACAGATTAAAGAAGTGCAGTGTAGCCTTCATATAAAAGAATTTCAGACCTCGCTAATGTATTTGGGTAGGAAACAGGAGCATCTGTATGGGAGTACATCTTAGTAGGTGAATTGGGATAGGAACAGGCAAATGTAAGAATGGCCATAGTTAATTATTTGACTTAGGAGCAGTCACTTAAATGCCTGGATTGAATGTTCTATCAAGGATACATAGAGGAAATGTTAAAAATCTCCCAGGTACC
>RJWM01014679.1:0-49653 GCA_004363535.1 Dasyprocta punctata | reverse complement strand
TCAGGTATATTTTTGTGTATTTGAGAAAAAAGGTCTTTCCTAATTGTGTAAGTTGTTCTGGCAGAGATATGTTGTCTAACTGATGTGGATCTCCCTGGAGACCCCTGATTATGAGTGGTGATCTCCCATACAAAACTTTAAAGAACGTCTATCCCATGGACCCTGGTAAGCTTTGGATCTTGAGGAAGGCCATAGGAAGTGAATCTACGCATTATATCTGAGTTTCTTGGTGATATTTAGTCAATATTGCCTTTAAAGTTTTCTTTCCTTTTTTAACTTTTCCAGAGCTTTGTGGCCTGTAATGCTGCATGTAAATTTTATCTGATTTTTTAAACTCTTTAGTTAGCTTCTGTGTTACCTCTGCCACAAATGCAGGCCCATTATCATTGTCCATAATGGTTAAAGGCAGTCTATTTCTGGGAATAATTTTTCTTAGTAATACTCTATGGACTTCAGTGGCTTTTTCTGTTTTAGTGGGCAATGCCTCTGGCCACTCATAATAAGTACAGAAAAGTACCAGGAGATATTTGTAACCTTTACATGGCTTGACTACTGTAAAATCTATTTGTAGGTCTTCAAAAAAGTGAAAGTCCAGCATGTTGAATACCAGATGGGGGTTTAGGCTCTATTGAGGTTTCAGTCCTTGCACAGGTTTGACATCTCTTACTAACAGAGGCACAGATTGAGGCTAACTTTGGAATGTAATAGTAGTGGTTTGGAAGCTGATTCATAGCAGTTTTTCCTCCATGTGTAATGTCATGATGGCATTCTACCCAGGCACAGGCCAAGTTCTATGGAACCACCATCTGATTGTCTGGTAAAGTCCAAGTGTCATTTGGACCCACATAGGTCCCTTCCTAATTGTGTCCATTTAATTACTTCCTTGAGTAGAAGAGGGGCCCACAACAAAGACTGAAAACAGTTTTGGGGGGGGTATTTCATATTGGGCTTCCAGATTTTGTACTAAATCACTTGACACCCCCCGCCCCAGTTGGATCCTTCTGCAGCCAATTTGGTGGCCTCATCTGCTTTGCGATTTCCAAGAGCAACAGTGTCCTTTACTTTTTGGTGCTCTTCACAGTGGATGATGGTGACCTTCTTAGGTTTCCAAATTGCAATCAAGAGTTGAGAAATTTCATTCTTGTTCTGAATTTTTTTTCCTGCAGTCAGGAGTCCACACTCCTTTTATAGCATTACATGGATATGAACAATGGTAAAAGCAATCCTCAAGTCAGTGTGTATGCTTACCTTTTTCCCTTTTGCCCAGTTGAGAGCTTGTATTAAGGCCCTGTCTTAGCTACTTTTCACTCGTTGCTGAGACAAAATACCTGATGGCCAAAATTAGGGAAGGAAAGATTTATTTCTTACAGTTCTCAGGGGTTTCAGTTCATACTTAGTTGGCTCCAAGGCAGTGTGGCATGGCAGGGCAGCCATTCATGGAGGCCACCAAACAGCAAGGCAAACCTGTGAGAGAGAGAGAGAGACAGAGAGAGAGACAGAGCTGGAGAGAAAGAGAGAGAGCCTTCCTCTTGCCCTTACACTGTATGTTGGCTCCACCCCTGGGTGGGTGCAGCACTTACATCACCAGTCCCAGCACCAGACAACAAACCAATCACGAATGCCAGACTCAATCTTGTGCGTGTCATGATTACATAAGACTTTGGGTGGACGCAGATCAAGCCCATACAGGCCCACAGTTCAGCCCTTCGAGCATACCAATTTTGGGGAAGAGGTCCAGCTAGGAGACTTCTTCCGTAGTAAAAACAGCCTATCCAGTGTGTCATTTTTTTATTCTTGATTGAGCTACTTTCATCCATGAACAGGGTGTACTCAGCATCAGACAAGGGCTCCATATGTAAATCAGGCTGGCTAGCAAAGAGCTCATCGGTCAGCACTAGACAGTCATGGTCAAGGGAGTGGGGGTTTGGGGGTGGGGGCTCAGTGGGCAAGAAGGTAGCAGGGTTTAGAGGCTTGGTCCACTGGAAGGTGAGCCGAGGATTTTGCACAAGAGTTCTTGGTACTTGGTGACTTAGTCATTGGAGAGCCAGCGATGTTGATGGTTATTTAGGAGGTTCAGTTCAGTATGTGGCATCTGGATGGTTAAGTCTTGGCATACGATTAGCTCATCAGTTTTCTTGATCAGAAGGACAGTGGCTGCCAGAGCATGGAGGCAAGGTGAGGCAATCCTTAGCCACTGGATCCAATGCTTTGACAGGTAGGTCACTGGGAGCTATTAGGGGCTGACAGTCTGAGTAAGCATCTTTGAAGCCACATGTCATTATTTATCAAAAAACAAGTTGAATGGGTGAGTTACATATGGAATTTCCAAAGCTGGGGTAATACAGGTCTTTCGAATATCATTGAAGGCTTTTTCTTAATTAAGGTTTTAGTCAAAAGTGTCAGAGTCTTTTTTAGACAAGCCATTGTGTAGAATCCTTACTTTTTTCTGTGAACTCAGGGATCCAAATTTTGTAGAAGCCAGCAGTTTCAAGGAATTTGCTGAGTTTTTGTTGTTGTTGGTTTAGTTTGGTTTGGTTTGGTTTGGTTTAGTTTGGTTTGGTTTTTTTTCTTTTTGTTTTTGTTTTTCTGTTTTTCCTGTGGTTGGGAGGAAGGGAGCAGATGATCTCTTTTCTTTCCAGACCAAGGGCACGGTGTCCCTGATTTTAGTTAAATCCCAGATATCTGACTTTTGCTTGCAGATTTGTGCCTTTTTCCAAGATACCTTGTGTTGTAGTCAGGGGTTACAGGGACAACAACTGCATATAAGACACAATTTATAATACTGTTTTATGATGGTCACCCAGAGTTAAACACAAGAAAGTGCAGGAAAATCTGTCCACAACACTAAAGACCCAGAATATTCAGCCAAGGGCCTGGATCCCACAGCAATGTCCTACATGAGTCCAGCTAAAGACCCAGAACCCAAGACAATGCCTCCCACAAATCCAACTGGAAATCTAAGAGCCCACAATAAGGACTTATGCCATTCTGTTTTAAGGATCTGCGTTGAGAAGGCCAAAGGTCAGTGGTGGAAGCTAGAAAGTCTATGCCAGCGGGGTGAAGGAGCTGTGCCAGTAGGTTGAGGGTTCTACACTGGAGCTGAGAAGTCACACTCAAAATAAGGACGAGGGCTGCCCTGAAAAGTACCACAGCCATCCTCAGTGGAAGTGAGGCCCGAGGCTTCTCCAATGATGAGAACAGTCAAGTACATGCCAGGAAGCCAGCGTGACAACCTTCTCCTGGAGATTAAACAGCACACATCTCCCCTCCAGAGCCAGGAAGTGATGCTCAGTGTGAGGAGCAGAGCTCCCCCAAAGTGAACCACAGCCACTCTCAGCAACAAGGGCCTGAGCTCCTCTGATGATAATGGCTAAAACTGATCCAATTGGCTGGGAGTAAAGGAGCCAGGAGTGGGACAGGGAGAGCTGGCCTGATGGTACTGTAGATTCTGGCGGCAGCAGTGGTGGCCAATAAGGGATGATACATTTGCCAAGGAGAAAGTCTTAGGAAGAATGGGGTTTTTGTTCAGGGAGTCTTATTCAAGAGCAGAGCCAGGTTGGTTTGATTTTTACTCTGAAGTCTTCAGGGAATTCTCTTTTGAAGTGTTTTAGAATACAATCTAGGATCATGAGTTTACTCTAGCTGGTACCCATTCGGTCTTCCTGCAGTGTATGTGGTGTGCCCTTGAATGGTGGCACAACTGATAAAGGGTGGGTATTCCTCAGAAAAAGAGACCATTCAGCTGCCCACCTGGCTGCTTGCCTCTCGGCCATGCTGAGACCATCCAGACTATAGAGAAGCATCAGCAGGTTCTCTGTTCTGTTCTGATTAGACACATCCATGGAACCACAGGTTGGAGCCCAATCAAGCTCTGTAACTCTGAGGTCCTGGAGGGCCTTTCACCATGGAGCATACACAGAATGGCCTACAGCTTTTGCCATCTGTTGCTAACAGTTACACAATCATTCAGCAGCAGGCACTCAGAGATAAAACATTCCAACCCCTTTTCCCTTGCAGATGGACTTCACCAACAACTAACTAACAAGGGGTGACCAACTCTCTGCCTGGATCTTGGCAGGACTGACAGATTCCCTCCCTTGGGGTCTCACCTTATCTGAAGACCTGACCTAACTATGTCCTTTCCTCCTCTTTGGGTCCAGTAAGAGCCATTAGTGCCAAGCAGGAGCCTCCAGTTCCAGCCTTGCAAGGGGACTCCAAGAAGGTCTAGAGGGCCTGCCTTCCCATTGAGGGCCCTGGAGAGGTCCCTGCTTCAGCCACCAGGTCTCAGCCAGTGACCTAAGCATCAGCAGATGACCTAAGCAGTCAGCATGGTCTTCCTGGTCAGGGAACCAAGAAATGTTATGAAAAACAGAGCAAACATGGGAAGAAACAGCACCGAGGACATTAAGGAGACAGTGTATTATACCAGTGGCCTTCTGATTAGGATCTCTCCTAAAGAGCCAGAGCCTCACCCAGCGGGGCTTCAGGGCCGTAAAGGGAAAGTGAGCAAGGAGGTACAAAGGCAGATTTGGTGCATATGATTGGAGGGTTGAGTGACATCATGGGTTGTTAGGGGAGTCTAAACATTTCAGGTTGCATCATAAGGCCATCAGCTATACAAAGCCTGTGTTATACATTTTAAGTTACATTGTAAGGCCATCAGTTACACAAAGGTAGCAAAGACAGATTTGCATAAAGGAAGAAGTCTTCTGTTATCAGGCCTGCTGTAGATATCTGCTTGCTCTTGGCAGGCATCTTGGGCAGGCTTTTATTTAAAAATTTTAAATTCCCTTTCAATAGGGCTCAGAAACAGAGAGAAAGGAAAGAGTGGGGGTCCCAATACCCACTTCAAGAACACAGGCCTAATGACTTTCTTTCCAAGTAGGCCCTAGCTCCAAAAGATTCTACCTCCCAATAGCACCACGGACTGGGAAGCAAGACTTCGACATATGCACCTTTAGGAGGCACTGTAAATCTAAACTGTAGGAGAATCACTCTCCTGAACTGTGAAGCTGGGACAGAGGTGCTCTTCTTGTCACTCACGTACCTGTGTGCTTTGTTCCTGTTCTTTCCCTTATTTATAAAGGCAGTAGAAAGGAAAAAGTGACCAACATGATAATAGAAAAGATGTGATGGAGGGAGACATGGTGGCACATGCCTTTAATCCCAGCACTTGGGAGGGTGAGGCAGGAGAATTGTTGTGAGTTCAACACCAGCCTGGGCTACAAAGTGAGTTCAAGGCCAGCCTGAACTGCATAGTGAGACCCTGTCTCAAAAAACAGGGCTGGGGATTTAGCTCAGTGGCATAAGAGCCTGCCTGGCAGGCAAGAGGTTGTGAGTTTGATCCTCAATACAAAAAAAAAAAGATATGATGGCATAATAGATCTGTAAATAAAAGTTAAATATGATGATTCAATTTTAAAACACATGCAAGTAACTTAAAGGACAAACTCATGAGGTAAGGTCTTTTTAAATTCAAGGGTCATAAAATGTTTCAAAGGATTTTAATGTTAACCAGCAATAAAACTCTGTTCTTATTTTATTAGTTTCATTTCTGAAAACTACTAGATAAAAGATAAAGTTCTAAAGTATATAAAGACAAATTCCTGTTCTTAGACTCTGGGTTGTCTCTAGTTTATAATTCTGAATTCCCAGGCTGGGGATTTAGTTCAGTGGCTTAAGTGCCTGCCTGGCAAGCATGAGGTCATGAGTTTAATACCGAGTACCAAAAAAGATCTGAACTTCCTGAATCAGTAAACTAGAACTTTAGGCAAACTTTCTGTCCTAGGTAATCCTTAAGGTATAGAAGACTCACAATCTGATATACTAACTCTGCTCTAAACTTATATCAAGTGATGGAAAAATTATACAGAAAGAAACATCATGGTACCAAAGTGAGCCCCAAGCAAGACAAGCATCTCGTTAAGCAAAACAGAAAGCAAAGTGATCCACTATGGCTGTGCTGGCCCTGGGTCTGAGGCAGGCAGGGATGTCCCTGCTGACGAAGGCTGAGTCAAGGTTGAGGAGCAGAAGTGACCTCATTTCTTTTAACTTTATAGAATAGGAAACCACAAAATAATGTCTTTTGATGTGCATCTGTGTCACTCAACTTTGCATTACTATAACGAAATATCTGATACAGGAGATACATGACATAAAGAGAAGTTCATTTTGGTTTGTGTGCTGGAGGCTCGAGTCTAAGGTTAAGTGACACCATTTATGGGGTGGGGAGCTTTCACGATGGTGCCATATTGTAGAGGAGTGTGTGTTACATGTGTTCACATTCTGAGCCAGGAAGAATGAAAGAGAGCAAAGAAGAAAAGAAAAAGAAGCAAAAAAGAAAAGAAAGAAGATGGGGTCCCACAGTTCCTTTTAAGGTACAACTACAATGGACCAAGGACCTCTCCAAGACCTCCCACCTCCAAAAGGTTTATAGTATCTCACAGTACTGTGACTCTGGGAAAACTATGTGGATCTTGGGAGACCACTCATCCAAAGGGCAGCATCCTAGATTATAAGAGTTTAGATCTATACATGAGCTTGTGGGGAGAGGGGGCAAATAAAGAAAATCATTCCCATGATGACTTATTTACAGATGTACCTGTGTCTTGGTTACCTTTCACTCATTGCTGAGACGAAATACCTGACACCCAAAATTAGGGAAGGAAAGGTTTATTTCTAACAGTTCTTGGGGGTTTCATTCCATACTTAGTTGGCTCCGAGGCAGCGTGGCATAGTGAGGCAACCATTCGTGGCTGCTGCCAAACAGCAAGGCAAACTGGTAAGAGAGATAGTGCGGAAGACACATGTTCCTTCTGCCCTTACTCTGTTATGTCGGCTCCACCCTGGGTGGGTGCAGCACTCACATTGCCAATCCCAGTGCTAGACAACAAACCAATCACAAATGCCAGACTCAGCCCTGTTCAAATTACATGAGGCCTTGGGGGGACACAGGATCAAACCAATACAGTCTGCAATATTCCACAGGTCAGAAGTTCAGGACTTAGATGGAGGCAATTAGAGGAAAGTGGAAGGAGACAGAGAAAGATGTGTACATAAGTAAATGAAAATTCCAGCACACTAGAGTTTCACAATCTCTCTCTCAGATTTAATGCTAATAAAAGCAGCTAACTAAATCAAGCATCAGATCATGAATACACTGCAGCCTAACTTTATAGACTGGTTTAACAAAGACTGTAATTTACATAGGTGTTTTAAGTTACAAATGAAGGAAAAATTTGTGGGAGTTTGTATGAAAAAGAAAAGAATAAACTAGAAGACAGATCAATCCCTTTAAAAACTACCTGTTAAAAATACTATTTTAAAAAAGAAATACTATAAAAGACAATTATAAAATTACAGTAATTTTAACATCTTCTGGACAAATCCTAGACTAGACACAATCAGACAAAAAAACTGAATGAAATATTAGTATTAAAGGATTTGCATAATAAAAAGGCTAAAGTGCTAAAAGGGTAACAATAATGAAAGGGTTGTTATTAGATATAGTGGTTAGATTGAAACTCTGACAGAGGATTATTAGGACTTGCAGAAAAAGATACCAGAGGGAATTGCAGATAAGAAATAATGGATAGGGTAGTAACTGATAATATATCAAAACTGGAAAAACATGAACTCTTCACGGGATGATTCGGTCTATTTAATTGCTACAACAGTGAACAAAATGATGGAAAATTGAAGATAAGGATAATAATCGTAAAAAAAAGAAAGATGTGAATTTCAAAGGAATCTTTGCTAACAGCACCCTTCTCATTATCAACAACAGAGCCAGAAAATATCAAGGTAATACTTTAAAAAGTACCAAGCAAGCCAGGCGTGGGGGTGCATGCCTTTAACCTCAGCACTCGGGAGGCTAAGGTAGGCGGAGCATTGTGAGTTTGAGGCCCGCTTGGGCTACAACGTGAGTGCAAGGCTGGCCTGAACTATGTAGTGTGACCCTGTCTCAAAAAAACTAGGGCCGGGAGTTTGGCTCAGCAACTTAAGTGCCTGCCTAGCAAGCACAAGGTTGTGAGTTTGATCTCCAGTGCCACCAAAAAAAAAAAAAAAAAAAAAAAAAAAAAAAAAAAAAAAAAAAAAAAAAAAAAAAAAAAAAAAAAAAAAAAAAAGAATAAAATAAAAGTACCAACCAAAAATATTTAACTAGAATTTTATAATCGTTTAATTTTGCCCAAGCAAGGGAAAAATAATGATACCATACGTTCATATGTATCAGTTAAAACTATTTACAACTCACAGACTTCTATTAAACTATTAAAGGATATTCTTTAGTAAAAGTAACAGAAAGGAAACTTTAGAATAGTCAATATGTTGAAGAGCAATAGTCAATATATGAAACAAACAAATTAATAAAGTTTCATTTTAAAAATTAAAAAATGAAAATAATTTTTAAAACTCAAAATGTAGAACCAAGTCTTTGAACAATAACATGGCAAACATCCATTGGTAAAACTTACTAAAATCTGCTTTATGTCTATAGGAAAAGAGAATTATAAAATTTAGTTAAATTCAGTTAATAAAATACATATTTTTTCAAGTGATGATCATTAAAAGAATAGAAATATGTTCTCTAATTTCTGAATTAGTGGATGAAAAAATATCTAAATAAAACATAAAAGAGGGGACAAAGAAATGGATAGTAAATGGAAAACAGAAAATATTATAGACATAATTTCTAAAATCTTAAAATCACAATAAATGTAAATGGGTTATTTTCATCAATTAAAAATACTTACTGAATCACAGGTAAGAAATTTTTAATCATTTAAGTTTTAACATAAAGAATATCTATACTCTGGTTTCTCATCTGATTATGTAACTCTTTCGCTTTTTAAAATAGAGTTCCAAATACCTAGTAATCTTATGAGGAATAGAAATTTAATGGAGAAACTACTTAAATCCACCAAATTGCTGAAAACTATAAAATCTGACAGTAATGCCTGTTGGTAAAGCTATAAATGAAGAAAAAGGGAAATGTAAGTTACTACTACAGTAAGTCCCTGACTTACAAACATTTGAGTTGAGAACTTTCACAGATGTACTGTATAAGACTCACTTTGTTGGATTAAATATGATTTACAAATGTTCTCCCAGAACAAAACTCTTTCATAAGTTGGGAACTTACTGTGTCATCATGGAGAACAATTTTTCAATATTTAAAAAAATGTATTTGTATATACTTCCATATGAATTATTATTCCAGGTCATTATATATAACATAAAGTTTTATATTATATATTTCTATTATATATAAAATTTTATGTATTTATTTTTATTATATATAAAGTTTATTTTGTATATAAAGCTATATATAAAGTTTTATGTTATATATATAAAATTTTACATCTATAATTCATTAAAGTTAAGTAGTATCTACTTGGATGTTTAGTATATTCTATGCTTTTCCTCATGCTGAATATATTTTCCAATTTCATGCATATATTTATAGAAATAAATTAGTTATGATAGCTTACAGTAGCAAACAATTAAAAACCAGTTAAATATGCATCATAAGAGTGCGTATATGAATTGCTATACAGTCATACTATAGAACAGTGTCAGAGGCTGAAAGAATTTAAGCTGCGGATGGTAACATGTTTCTTTAAAAATCATGTTAAGAAAAATAAACAATTTACAGCAATAGGTCAGTATGATTTTATTTCTATTTTGTTTGGAAACATGGTAATCGTATGCACTGTTTATGGTTAAATATGGTTAAAACACACACATACACACAGGTGTAGTAAGTGAGATTCAAGATTGCAGTTACCTCTAGGGTAGAGGAGAATTAGTGTCAGGAAAATACGCATAAGGATGTTGACTCTAATGTTTTGTCTTATATGTTTAAATATATGTGGCAAATATGAAAAAACAATGATTTAATAAAGTTAAGTAATAGATACTTGGGAGTTTGTCATATTCTATACTTTTCTGTGTTGAAAATATTTTTTAATTGTAAGTGTGAATTTTATTTATTTAAAAATTAGTAGAGAAGGTTTGCAACTGAAGACTAACTTATTATCCAAAATATTGGGTAAGTTACAGTGATAGTTAAGTCCAAGAAGAAAAATAGGAATGTAACAATTTCCATTTATCATTTCAGACACATGAATGACCACTTCACAAACCTCTATCCCCAGCTGATCAAGAAACCTTCTATCATAGATCAAGTACAGGACTTCATGAAGTATGTATAAACACTTTTCTCATTGTTAAGGCTGCAAAGCCTAAATTTGTCATTTTAAACAGTAATTATTCCTTTGCCAATTTCTTTTTCTATCTGTTTACCAGGACCCGAGAGTTGAAGGTATAGCATTTTTTTTTGTAGTAGAATGACGTTTGGTTGTAGATATGTTCTTTAATTTTGGTTCCTTCAAAGGTCAAGTTGAATATCACATTATCAGTTGCTAACACAGCTAGAAGAAGACACAACCAGAGTGAAGCAGACAAAATAAAATCCTTGATCCCTTCCACAGGGGTCACCTTCCTCTTCTCACAGAGATCCCTTTTCTCCTTCTGTAGTCCTTGGAGCATAAGACTAATTTTGTCATCAAGCTACATAAACATGGGTCTATGAGACCCACACTTATTCTTTAGAATATTTCCATCAATGAATTATTAATTTTGATTGTGTGAATTTTATTAAACAATGAGTACTTAACAGGAAAAAATTCACAAAATTAAAGTATTGAGTTTTTAACATTTATTGTTTATAAAAAAGCATCCACATTTTCAACATTGACTAGTTTTTGCTGTACAAAGTCTAAAAACGAATATCAACAATAAAATTATGAATTACAGTGAAAATACTGATAGCACTCTACCAAGAGTATAATCTTTTCTTCAATTATCACATCTAAGGCAGTCTGTACACATGACAACAGCACACTCCATGCACACACATTGCTTACACAGACAGCACATGTCTTTTGCTTTCCTAGCCTTTCTAAAAAATTTTATTTTAAAGATATTAAAATCCAACAAAACCAAGCAGAACAAAGTCAGTCAAAACAAAGCAGTAGAATTGGTACAGAACTTCAAAGCAGGATACTAGGAAAACAATAGCTACTATAGCGTATCTTATCATCACAATAGTTGTCCATTCCATCAGGTATAGCAAAATCAAACCAAAAACAAAACAGAATAAAACCAATCAAAACAGAATATTGAATAAAGCAAAACAGTGAGAACAATATTGGGCCTCAAAGACCAGATAGAAGGAAATCCCCCATATTTGCTACATTGCATAATGTCATCCTCCCAAGAGATGCTCAGACTGCTGGCCCCAGGCCTGCAAAATCAACCAAACAATACATGAATTTAGTTGCTTTATGTACCTTAGTTGCTATCATCTTAGCCAGTCCTCTGAACCAGCAGGTTGCTTACAGGGGTTGCGGGGGTGAGGTGTTGATTCTCAGCCCGCATGCCAGTAGGCTCTTAGGAGGTGTTGACTTTTCTCTTCCTGGAACTCGTTGTGCCGCTTACCTGGAAGGCTGGCTAGTTGTGTTCTGGTTGGATCCTCCCTGACCCAGCATGGTGGGTTCTCAGGAGGCGTTGATCTTTCTCTTCCTGGAGTCCACGCTGTATACAGCCCTTACAAGGAAGGCTAGGTTATTGTCTTCTGGTTGGATCTTCCCTGACCCAACCTTTTCTAGCCTTTTTGTAGGACACTCTTGATCTCTCAATGGGGCTTTCTGTTTTATTAAGAGGTTCTTATTATATTATACAGTGTATAGTTAACAGGAACATAAAATTTCAATAAAATAAAGTATTAAGTTCTTAATATGTATTATGTGTTTAGAATAGACATCAACATTTTCATATCAGCTGTGTACTTCCTTACATAACCTAAAGATAACATCAGAAATAAATTCCTATGTGAACTACAATGAAAATGCTAATGGAAAAAAAATGCTAATGGAACTCTTTCACAAAAATAAGCTTTGCTTCAACTGTCACACCCAAGGCAGTCTTCACACATGACAACTGGATGTTGTATACACAAGTACCGCTTGCACTGATAGTACATGTTTTGTTTTCCTGTACTTTTTTGTAGGGCACAGTTGACCTCATTTTTGTTTTCCTGTTGTTGTAGTAGGTCTTTGTGATGCTGTGCCTTCCTGTTTAACTGTCAGCTCACCAGTGTGCTCCACATTTTTTTCGCATGTTTCCCTGGGAAACATTTTGTTTTTCCTCTGCTGCAAATGATCTCTTATGAGTTCCAACCACAATCCTCTAAGAAAATTTCTCTGTGATATTTTATACTTGTTATTTTCTTTGTAAAGTATCAAACTGTGCCACACATGTTTAGGATCAAGTAAAACACAACTGTTGGCAAATGCTTTGTGTTTCAAGTGACATCATAGTTGCTGCAACATCTATACCGTGTTCAATTTTGTTGCTGAAAGTTTCCATCACCAGCTTCCGTTTTGTCAAGGTTTCCCTATCAATATTTCTATCACCATGAAATATTGACATCAGGAGTACCAGTTTCCTTTTCTTTGCCATACATGAGGCCAATGCTATATCTTTCTGAGATTCAAATATGGTACCATACAGTTCTCTATTTAGTAAGGGATGGTTTCACTGGACCCAAGCTATGCCTCAAGGGTTTAAAGTGCTTCCTTTTTATGGGCTTGTCTAATAACTGGCTGGTATCAGCTAATATCTGCAGTCATGATTCTTAACATCTTTTGAGAATATTCCCATTTTAGTGGACTCCATTCCATGCAGCATGGCACTGTATTGTTCTAAGACTGATCTAGAGATAGCCTGAGCAAATCAGAAATAACTTTCTGTATATAAGGTCATATCAAATCATCCCCTATAAAGTACAAAAAACAGAGAGAAGAGAAAATGAAAGGGGTACTAAAAACTCATACTTTTTTGCTAAGCATGCGGGACAGAGACATGGAAGGAGTTACTAATAACAACTGAAATAGAATGAACCATAAGCTATGAAAATGATCTGTGAGGGAATTATAAGTATACTAACCATCATGTCCTTAGGAGGCATTTTTTTCATCTGTGGTTTGACATTACCATGCCTATATACAAAAGTAAAATTAATCAACTGCTTGCTGAGGTGTTGTGGTTTTATATGAAATGCATAGGAATAGGTTGTGTTTGATTTTCTTAGATCTTGGTATCACGAGTAGGTTAATAACGATACTCGGGTATGGCTCTATATAGAGCTCAGAAGAAGCTATAAAATAATATGCATAGTCCTACAGAGAAATTAAGAACCATTTGAGGCTTGCCCTAAAATTCTCTGAGTGACTGGAATTTCTAACATCTAGAATTTAAATCACACCAGCCTAAATCTCTGAGTACCTACACTCTAAATGCCTAGTTTGAGTTAGCTCTGAGGGAGCAGCTATTGAGACCTCCACTAACAACCTAATTTCTCTTCCAGGAAGCAAGAGAAGTGGACTCGGAAAAACATCAGAGAACACAAGAATGACTCGTTTTGGAGACACACCGGCTATATTATGTCACAATTGGATGGGCTTTATGTAGGAGCCATAAAGAGGGCTAGTGCTGAAAAGATAAAGGTAATTCTGCAGCAGTTTGGTGCAGAAAGACGGGATATGGCACTAACTCAGTGGATTTGTAACCTGATAAAGCTTTTAATGTTTTGGACTATGAACTCCTTAAGGAAAAATGTCTTAAGTGTACAAATTTTGTTTCCCATATTCCACAACATTCATATAAACACACACACACACACACACACACACATATTAATTTGGGGGAGGGGCTATTAAATCATCAAGGGTTCTAAAATGTTATATGATATATTTCCAAAATTATAGTTATTTTTGTCTTCTGGGGTAATATGTATGTTACACACACATATATACACAAAAAGATAGATACAGATATAGACATAGATACAAACAGTTCATAGAAAATGATACACATAATTATTAATAGTATGAGCTCAGCCTTGCTCATAAGATTAGAAGTACAAATTAAAACCATACTGATAAAATATTTTCACTCCAGATTGGCAAGAATTCCAGAGTGTGCATTTGTACACTGTTGGCAAAGCTATGGGAATAAAAACAAGGCACTCTCCTAAAATATTGGCAAAATGATGCTAAGAACAGGAATTTTGGTGCTTTGTACTAAAATTATGCATTCATTTACCCTTTGACCAGCCATCGTACTTCTAGTATTATCACAAAGGAACATGGCAGAAATACAATATAGCAGATATGCCAGCCTATTCATTACAAATAATTTACAATAACAACAAAAGACTCAAAGCAGCCAAATGCGTAAATGACTGGATGCAGAAATGATATAGCTGTAAACAGAACTGAAGTATTTCTCCATATACTGTGAGGGAGTGACCTTTAGGGTTTTACATTAAGTGTCCAAAAGCAAGATAAACAACAATGTATTTCATATGCCACATTTTACATAAGAAAGAGAAATAAAGATGCATAGATAGATATATTTGCTTATTTTTCCAGGAAAAAACAGCAATAAATAACAAAAAACTAAAACTAAAAAACTAAATGGTCAGCTATGAAAGAAGGAAGAAAAACCAGGGGAGGGAAGAGGAATGAAAGGAGCATTTCTCCAAATTTACATTGCTTTGTAGGTTTTAGAATCATGTAAATACTGTTGATAGTTTTTAAAAACACAATTTAATTACAAAGAAAAGAAATCCCTAAAAACTGAAAACAAATATATCTAACCACCAAAAACAGCAGCACCAACAAAAACCATCTAAACAAACAAAACCCCTCTTAAAGTGTATACACTGCATACACTTTAATAATGTGTAGGCATTGGCATTTTGAAATTTGATAGAGAAACTTGGAAGGATAGATATAGAAAACTAAGGCAAATAAGTGACTATGCCAAATGATTTTCAACACAGGGAAAAAAAAAAAAAGCAAAGTAAAAACCTTGGGGTTTTTTAACTTGAAATACAGGCAGGAAAATATTTTTAACGTCCTTAAAAAAATACTTGTTTTCCTGTCTTGTTTTCTGAAAAAGACCCTCAAAATTATGAGAACCTAGTAACACTGCTCATTCTCTGGGAGTATGTGACAATGTAAACATCTTAAAACACAAAAACATTAACCAGAAAAGGAAAATTAATAAATTCAGTTAATGACAATGAAAGATTTATTATTACCAAAAGATACTGTATAGGAAGTGAAAAGATAAGCTACAAACCTAGAGAAGATATTTTCAATATATTTAACTAACAAAGGTTTTGTATCTAAAATGCATACGGGAGCCGGGTGTGGTGGCGCACGCCTTTAATCCCAGCACTCGGGAGGCTGAGATAGGCTGAGCGTTGTGAGTTCGAGGCCGGCTTGGGCTACATAGTGCGACCCTGTCTCGAAAAACCAGGGCCGGGAATTTGGCTCAGTGCCTTAAGCGCCTGCCCTGGCAGGCGCGAGGTTGTGAGTTCAATCCCCGGTGCCGCAAAAAAAATAAAAAATAAAAATAAAATAAAATGCATATGGAATACCAATAAATAAATTTTAAAAATAGAAAATAGTAAAGCTGGGCATGGTGGTGCATGTCTGTAATCCCAGCAATCGGGGGGCTGAGGCAGGAGGATTGCTGTGAGTTTAAGACCAGCCTGGGCTACAAAGTGAGTGCAAGGCCAGTCTGAACTGCATAGTGAAACCCTATCTCAAAAAGACAAAACAAACAAACAAACAAACAAATACTCAGTAGAAAAATGAACAAAAAATATTAACAGGAATTTTATGTGAAGTGATGCAAGAATATAAAGAAATTTTTTATTTCAAGGAAATACATATTAGAACCTCAAAGAAATTCTATTACACAGTAGAATTGGGAATCCTCGATCACTGATGAAGGGAATAAATTTTTACAACCACTTTGGGAAAAAGATGGGAATTATATATAATATTTAAAGATAGCATGTATTCTGCAAACTCCAGTCAGAGACATTCTGGACATAAAACTATGGACATAAAACTTCACAATAGTATTTGTCTTAACAAATGTATATGGCATTTTAAAAGTTTTAGAGATATACACAAGAAACCAGTAAAAAATGGTAACGTGGAGAAGCAACAGGCAAATGGGGAACAAGAGGAAGAGGAGACTACCCATTAATGACCTTATTATAATTTTTTAAATCTTGAATAATGAATGTATTACTTATCCAAAAACCAAGAGAATATTTACATGAGTGAGTTATTGGGTAGAGTTTTTTTGCTTTTGTTTTTGTTTTTTGCTTAAAATGCCATTTCTATTTGTCTCCCCACTACTTCTACTAAAAATCAGTTTATAGATCCTCAGCCCCAGGCTACTCTGGTGGGTTACATCTCATCAGAGCAGAACTCTCCAGTTAGTACAAAGTTCATGTTCAAGTATCATCTGACAGTTGCTTCACGGCTGATGCACACAATCAAAATCAGAAGCATCTTAGATGAATAGTTTGCTGCAAAACCTTCTTGCCAGGGTGATTTCCCCGCAGTGTCTGGAGGAAACAATTTTAGTTGTCAAAACTGGAAGTTTGCTACTGATGTCTGCAGGTTAGAGGGCAAGGGTGCTGCTAAACACCTCACAGTGCACAGTGCACGGTACCTCAAGAGAAGGAATTACCTGGCTCAAAATATCAATAGTGTCAAGGTTGAAAAACCCTGCTGTTGAGGAGCGCAAACAGAAAAACCTGGTTCTCTGAAGAGTGACTTCTAGAATCTGTGGTTATCAAAATGTACTGAGGGGTCGCTTCTCAATTATAAAAAGCTACAAAAATTATCTTATAAGGTACAATAAAATCCAGTATGTCTGTTTCGGTCAAGACACTTCACACAAAAATAATTTAATGGAAACTTAACAAGAGAAAAGCTAGAAAGTTACCTGTGTCGCGGATCAATACTTAGTGCAGCCTGTGTCCTCTCCCAGCCCATGAGCATGTTTCAGATTCAGTTCCTGAATGCGGTCGGAGACCTACTGGATCTGATTCCCTCTTTCTCATCCACAAAAGACACCAGCATGAAGTTCTTTAAGAGATGGGACATGGGACATTGCTCTGCTCTTATTAAGGTAAGGCGCTCATTGTAGCTCCTCTCTGTTTCCTGTGGCGATGCCTCATCCTCCCCCACACACCTGTGGTCTTGTGTTGGTTCATGAGTTCATCTATGGTTGAAGTGAAGGCCTGGGACAAATTTTAATGGAGGGACCTGAAAGCACAGGGTGTCACCTGTGCTTCTTCTATCATTTCTTTTATTCTGCATACACCTGCCATTTCACCTTTCAGAATCTTCCATTCTGCTGGCAAAAAAATAAAGTCTATTTTGTGGACATTAAAGGTTAATGTTGGACCCCTTAGTCATATTTTCCAATAAGAGCAACAGCAACAACAACAACAACAAATGCCCAGAATTGATCCAGTGTTCCCTCCACTTACTATTGCAGTCAGCCAGCTCTGGGCCTCTGTGTCACTCACTGTGATTCTGGCTACAGGTTCTTCCTGGATTTGAGAACATCTATTTTGCTCACTCAAGCTGGTACACATACGCAGCCATGCTCAGGATATATAAACACTGGGACTTCAACATCAAAGATAAAGACACCAGCAGTAGCCGCCTCTCTTTCAGCAGTTACCCAGGTAAATACATTTAGAGGAACCTCTGGGTGCTTTTTCAAGATAAAATCTCGAAGACGCAGAGTTAACTGGACAAGGATGACATGTCTTGTTGTGAGTGTGCCTTTTTGCCTTTAGAGTGCCTTTTAGAGAAAGCTCTAGTAATTTTATTTAATAGATTAACATAAACTAGGTTAGTAGAATTGTCAAGTAGAAAACACTGTAAATGTAAATGGATGCATCCAAATTTGCTTCAGCAAAGGTTGCAAGATGCTTTCCCAGGCCATGCAGGAGAAGCAAGAGAGCAGCGTGAGAGACCCTTCACTCAGTATTTTCCTAAGGACTGCGATCCGTTTCCCCTACTCACTGCAATATTCACAGCACTCAACCTAGTGTGTGGCACCTAGTACATCTTTGCTAAGTCAACAGATGAAAGATGTTTAGGCTTGTAATCCTTCCTCTGTAGTTCAGAAGGCCTGTACAATATGGGTGGGATAATAATATTACTGAATACTGTATATGCTTCAAAAGTGTAGCAAATATTATGAGCATTCCAAGGTGTTATGATCAAGCCATACTGAAGAAAAAATAATTAATATCTGTCTCTTAAGATAGCATCAGGCTGGGGATTTAGTTCAGCAGCATAAATGCCTGCCTGGCAAGCGCCAGGTTGTAGGTTTAATCCCTGGTACCAAAAAATAAAATAAAATAAAATAAAAAAGAAGATAGTATCAAAGAATTTGTGGAAATTTAAAAACCATCATGCAATAGAAAGATTTTTGTATATCTATTAAAACTTTGCTAAATTAATTTATTAATTCTCATAGCTTTTTTGCAGATTCCTTGGAACTTTTGTACACACATGTGAATGTATGTCTGAACAAAGAAAGCTTTTTTCCTTCCTTTTTTTGTATAAGCTTCGATGACTTTGTTCTGTGATTGCAATGGTACTTTCAGGATGATGTAGACTTTATGTGGCCAACTTGGGAATCATTGCCATCCTCCTGACCTTAGGAGAGATAAGGGTTCAGTTTCAACTTTAAGTATGGTATTAGTTGTAGCTTCTTGTAGATTCCCTTTATATGTCAAGAAGGCACATTCTCATCATACTTTGCTTAACATTTTTATCAATAAGTGGTTACTGCATTTGCCACACTCTCAGCATCTATTGAAAGGAGTACATGATTTTTTCTATTAATATGGTGAATTACATTGATTAATTTTCAGATGCATATTAAACTAATTTGGTATTTCTGGGTTAACCCTCACTTTGTCATGATATATTATTCTTTTCATTCATTTTTGTGATTCCACTTACTAATATTTTGTTAAGGATTTTTTCATCTACATTTATATGAGACACTGATTTGTAGTTTTGTTTGTTTGTTTGTTCTGTATGATGGTTTTGGTATTGGGTTAAGTTTACATCCCAAACATGGAATTACTTCTTTTAAATTTTCTGATTGGTATTACCACCCCTCTCATTTTTTGTTTTGTTTTGCTCTGCAGTACTAGGGATTGAACTCAAGGTCTCATTTGTGCTAGGCATGGTAGGCAAGCCTACTACTGAGCTGTATACCCAGCTCTTAGGTGTTTTATTTTGAAACAAGGCCTCACTAAGTTTCCCAGGTTGTCCTTAAATTTATGATCTTTCTGCTTCAGCCTCATGTGTAACTGGGATTCCAGACGTGTACCACTCTACCGAATTCATTTTCCTCTTAAGCATTTAATAGAAATCACCAGTGAAGCCTCTGGACATGAGTTTTATCTATTGGAAAGTTCTTAATTAGAAATGTAATTTCTTCATTAATACAGGGTCTAGTTGTCTAATTCTAATTCTTGAATCAGTTTTGAAAATTTGTTTCTTTCTAGGAATTTGTCCAATTAGTATAACAATGTTTGGTTGTGTATTTTTAACACAAAGTTATTTAACTTTTCTTAACCTCTTACTGTTTGTAAGGTTTATAATTGAGTTCTCTTTATCATTCATGATAAAGGATGTCTCCACCCTTTTTTCTCGATCATTCCAGCTAGAACTATATTAATTTTACTGGTATTTACCAAGAATGAGATTTTCAATCCAACAATTTGTTTCCTATTATTTTTCAATTTTCTTTCTTCATTGATTTCCCTTTTTATCATCATTTTTCTTCTATTTAACTTGCACTTTTTAGCTTCTTAAGGTGGAAGCTTAAGACAATTGATTTGAACTCTTTATAAAAACAAATGGAACTATAGACTTTATCTGAAAAATTTTAATGTTTTATTTTCATTCAATTTAGAATATGGTCAAATTTTCCACATGATTTCTTTGATACATTGATTACTTTGAAGGGTATTATTTAATTTCTGAAAAATTTGGAGAGTTTTCAGATGTCTTTCTGTCATTGTTTTCTGATTTAATTTCATTTTCTAATTCATTCCACTGTTATCAGAGAGCATACTCTATATAATTCCAAAATTTTTAACTGTGAGGCCTATTTTATGTCCCAAGATGGGTTCATCTTGGTGAATATTCCATTTGTAAAGAGATAATTAATTTCTGAGTATTGTGTCCTATAAATACCAGTCAGATCAAGTTCATTAATTGTGTAGCACATCTTCTATATCCTTAATGATTTCCTGTCTAGACATTCTGTCAGTTAGTGAAAGAAGAAAGTTTATACTCCTGCTATAATTGTTAATTTGTCTACTTCTTGTTTTATTTCTGAAAGTTTTGTTTCATGTATTTGATGTTGTCATTCTGCATTTGTATAAGTATCACATATTTCTTTTAAAAAATATTGAACCTTTTTTCTCTAGTGTAACTTTGTTTTAAAATCTATATTGCCTGGTATTAATATAGCCACTCCAGCATTCTTATGTTTACTGTTTACATCTTGTACTTTCTTCTAATGATTTACTTTCAACCTATTTGTTTTTGTGTTTTTTCATGTAGACAGCAAATAAGTAGTCTTTTTTATGTCAAGTGCAATTGTAATAGTCCTTTTTACTGACTCCACCTTCTTTGTGCTATTATTGCCAAACATATATACATTAGATAGTACGCAGACATAATAAAGACCAATATAGTGCTATAATTTTATTTAAACTTTTTTCTTCTAAACAAATTAAAATGATAAATATGTTCTATATATACATCAGTCATATATGTGAAGTATTTGACTTCATGATTGATAATTCTTATTTTCTTTGTGCTTGTTCTACTTTGACATTTGTTGATTTTATAAGATATATAAATTAATATTTTCCATAAAAATCAAGGATTTTTCTGCAGTTAAACTTTTTCCAGCCCCCGTACTCTGTCCTCTCCTTCTGGAACTCCAATTATTTATCTGTCAAATGCTAAATATTTTCTCACAAGTTTTTCAGGCTTTGTTAATTCTTCTTCAGTCTTTTTTCTCTATTCTTCAGATTGTATGATTTCCATTGATCTATGTTTATATTTACTGATCCTTTCTTTCTTCTACTATTCCAAATTTACTTTTGAACCATATAATGAGTTTTTCATTTCAGTCCTTGTAATTTTCAGATCTAGTATTTCCATTTTGTTCTTTAGCTTCCATTTTTTCTGTTGAAATTCTCTCTCTGGTAACTCTTAATAACCATATTTCCCTTTTTAAAACTGTTTATAAAGTCTTCTTGTGTTGGCTGAGTCTGATATGAAGACCTACTCAGAGACTGTTTCTGGTGATTTTTCTGGGTCATGCTGCTACCATCCAGGGGTCTATCAATCCTTCTTTTCCAGGTTCTTTGTATCACCAACAAAGAATTGAAAGCTAGCTCTCAAGTTAGTTTGCAAAAGCAGAAGTTTATTGAAAACAAAAGTACATCCACAGAGACTGAGCAGGCCAGTGCCAGTGAAAAAAGAAGGCACACCCCAAGGTGTGTCTGTGAGTACTTGGGAACTTTCCCTGCTCTGGGTACACTGGTTTTGTCATCTGGCTCTTCAAGCACAGGGGTAACAACTTTTTAACTGCAGGAACAGGTGCAGAGATGGGCTAGTGGGAGATCTCAGGGTAAAATTAGGTCAGTGGGTGTATCTTGCCTTACCTGGTTTTCTCCTCCCTCGTGGTTCAGCCAGCCTGTTTCTGTGTGAATGTCTTCTGATTTCTTTTACTGTTCAGTAATTTTTAATCAAAATTTGGACACTAAAATAATTTGGGACTTAATTTTTTAAACTTTTTTAATAGTGGCAATTGCCTTGCTTGTACTCAAACTTCAAAATATGACTCTCTTGCCGTGAGCACCAACCAATGTCTCTCTCCAATTTAGCCTCCAGCAAGCTGCCTCTGTAGATATATTTGCAGTCAGCAAAGACTTTAGTGGGGTTTACCTTCATATTTTACAGTTAAGCCTATGATTTTCTTGATTCTAAAGTTTACCCTGGATTTCCATTTGCTCCCTCAACTCTGAGTTTTGCCCTCAGACAGAGCAAGCAATCTGATGCTATGGATGAGTTGGGAACACCCTTAGTCAAAGCTGCGACAAACACATTTCTCACCAAAATTCTGTCTTAAAAGAAAACATCCCTTATTTCTATTTTTCCTCTGAGTTCCTTAGAATCTCCTACATTCATGGATAGTTAGCAGTCAACTAAGGAATTGGGAAGAGTTTTTATCTAGATTTTGGGTCCCTGAGCTTCTGCAGGTCTCTTGTTCCAAATATCCCAGTCACATTCCCAACCATTCTGCAACACTCAACTGTGATATCTTCCATCTCAAGTCAATGTGGCTGTGCTTTTCTACAGGCAGAATGAATGGGGAGTGAATGTAGTAGATGGCTAACACTGCTATAACAAGTACCCCAGATAGTGTAGCTTAAACATCAGAAATTAATTTTCTTGTGGCTCTAGAGACTGCCAGTCCAGGGTCAAGTTGGTTTGGTTTCTCCTGAGGCCTCTCGTAGGCTTGCAGATGGCCACCTTCTCACTGTATCCTTACATGACATTTTAACTGTATGCACTTCCCTGGTAGTTTATCCCTCTTTTGAACTTTCCAGCTGCCCTGTACACAATATTTTCTGAGTCCATGTTTCATATTTGTATCTGTGTCCCCAAGGCAAGCATGCAGTCTTGCACATTGTAATTATTAACTAAATATTGGTAAAAGGAAGGATGGAGGAAAGGAGAAATGGAAGGGAAGGAGAAATGCTATGTTCTGTATTGCTATAACAAAATAACAGACTAGGTGCTTTATGAAGAAAAGAGGCCTCTGGAGACATAGAACACAGTACCAACACAGGGTTCTGGTGAGGGCTGCATGGTAGATGTAACACATGGCAGGAGCATGTGCAAAAGAGAGGTCATATGGTGAGAGAAGAAAGAAGAAACCGAAGGGACCAGACTCACTCTTGTATAACAACTTGCTCTGTAGGAAATAATCCATTCTGGTGAGATCCAACCCATGCCATAAGACCAGCATTAAAAATATACAAGAGTAATCATAACCCAGTTACCTCCAACTAGGTACCACCTCTTAAAAGTTCTACCACCTTTCAACAGCACCACACTGGGGACCAAGCTTCTAACATATGAACCTCTAAGGAACAAACCATACCAAACTGTAACAGGGGAAAAGGTAAACAGGAAAGAGATAGACAGATTTTTGGGTGACACACTGTGTTGTAGACATGGTTGGAACTAAAAGGAGGAAAGAGAGAAAAATAAAGGGAGAGGAGGGGATAATGGCTGCTTGAAAGATCATGACTTGTACCATAGCTTCACTGTTTTCTATTTATATTGCCCTATATTTTATATCTTTGATTTAAAACAAGAATTTGAAATGTTCAGGAATTGTTAACAAGGCATTTTAAATGGAAGCCCATATATTCAGCACAGGAGTTATACCTTAAATCTAATCCTTTATAGCCAGTCTGATGATAAATAACATGGCTAGGAGCTGTTTTTCTAGGAGTTAGGTGATGTGCAAGCTTTAAATAAATTACTATAAATTTGTGCTCAAGTTGTTACAAAGGAAAAAGAAAGACAAAAATCTCTAATTGAGTTTATAATATTCTACCATGTGTCTGCCTCTGTAACACTTACTAAGTTTGGAATGTATTGTTGCCCTTTAATTGTCACAAAACCTTAACAAGGGAATATTTTATCCTCATTCTCAAAGAAAACAACAGGTTCAGGGAAGTTAAATAGGTCACACAACTCTGGATGAAAACAGTGTTAAAATGCAATTTTTCTTACTAGAAGTTTTCATTTACCTTTTCAGAGAGGGTTCAGTTTGCATTTAAGAGGTTCAGATTAAAAGAGCCATGAACTCAAAGGACCTCTTGGCATGCCAGGTGGACGGCAACTCTTGCGTGGGAAAAAAACTGGAACCTATCCCAAGTGTTTTTAATTGAGGATTCCAGAAGAGATGAACCTGATTAGGCTGAGGCTTCAAGCTCAATTATCTGTAAATGGAGCTTTCTGGAACTCGCTTGGTGTGTTTCCCCAAGTGTACGTTCTATTTTATACTGTTCTCAGGTACCCTGGCACTGCCCCTGCACGTGCATACATATCTCTTTAATTTAACTGTTGCTCACATTTTCCTGTGGTGCTCACTAAAACTTCAGATCCCACAGTGCCATCCAGAACATTCCTTATTCAAGGGCTGGGGCATTTGTAACAGGCACCCTGGGTGATTCTAGCACACAGGTGCCAAGTCCATCCTTTGAAACTGTGGCAGCCTTTGTGGCCCGTGTAGTAAACACTTTGTTCAGACTTTTCTTCTTTGAAGTTTGTGTCCTTGAAAGAATAAAAGATAAAGGAAATAAGGCTAAAACTCCAGGAAGATGCAGTCACATCTTCCTAGTCCAGAATGGGATTCCTCCCACAGGTTATAAAATTGTCTATTTGATAAATGTATGTTGTGAACATCTTTAATGCACTATAATTACTTTTATTAATTTTGTTTTATCTCTTGATCTCAAAGACACTGGTCATAAATGTGAAATATATTCAAACATTCCACAAGTTGAGTACAGACCAAAATCCATGTCCTTTACTTTAAAAAAACTAGAACCATGAGAAGAAAAGAAGTAACAGCAGAACTAGGGCACATATTTCAAGGGATTATAAATTTTATAGCTCTTAATTTTTGCTTTCTTAAGTACTTTTTTGTGTGTTTGTTTTTAACCCTCCCTTTGGTACCAAACCAGAACACTGATGTCTTCTGCCAGTCACACCTGTCACCATCTAGCTCAGAGTGCTTTCTCCCCTCTATTCATCCAGAAATCTCACCTTATTTTCCAGACTTTTCTTGATTAACTGGTTTTTAGGTGGTTCCCCCAGCTCCACCCTGTCTAAACATGTAACTCCTCTTGACTCACTGTTCTTAATTGTTTCTAATGCATTTGTTCCATTATATGTGCTGAATAAGCGATGTCACCATTTGCATGCCAACCTATTTGTTCCCGACACATCTGTCAGGTGTGTGTAAAGTGGCAAAGGCATGTGTTCAGAGGCGTACTTAGTCCTGACACACTATTTATTGGCTTTAAATAATTTGACTAGCTCATCTAAGCACTTTTTGTAAAGATCAAATGAAAGCATCTATCCTTCTAAAGCAAGGTATCTGGTATGTAGGAGATGCACAATGAATGTTAGTTAGTGCTATCTTCTTCTTCTTCCTTAGAGTTCAGAGTTATTTACTGAACCCCTGCTATGCATCAAACCCTTTACTTGGTATTGAACAAACACCAGTTAGCAAGACAGAAAATGTCTCTTCTCTGATGGAGCCCACCTACTATGGAGTAGATAGAAAGGGGAAAAGTAAGTAAGTTATATACTTGAAATTAATTTACTTTTGATTAAAAACACATTTCATTTTGATGTGAATGATAATAACAAAATTCTGATTAAATACAAACCCGCTTCCTTTACATTTACATTTCACTTGAATATGAAACCTTAGAGAGACTAATTCCTTTATGTGGACACTGCAGGATAATTTGGCTTCACACTAAAGGCTTGAATATGCAGCAACCAAATTCTCCAGTGACCACATTGCTACTTAGGACTAGTTCAAAATGTACTCAATAACTACTTACTTGTTTAAAGAATAATCACTGGAAGGAGAAGGAGAAATCGATTTTTATCAGTTAGGACCTTTGCAGGCAGGGAAGTATTTAAGTTCCATTGTGTAAGGTGGGAAGGCCAAGTCCATTGTGGAGCAGGCAAAATAAAGGGCTGTAGGGCTTTGTATCCTAGAGTAGCAAGGAGCCCGCGAACTTCCTTTCCTTGGAATGAGTAAGCAGGATAGTTGCTGGTTGAAGACACAACTTCAGAGGTTCTGATGGAGACATAGTGGGGAACAGAGGGAGGTAGGGATGGGTGCCTGGCATGAGCCTTTGGAAAAAGCTCCTCAGGAATTCTGATACAGTCTCTGTTCTAGGAACCACTGTACGGTGTTTGGTGACTGTCAGACTGACTTAAAGAAATCAGACAGCTGAGGGCATGGTGGTGCTTTCCACAATTCTGAGAAATGATATTGTCCATCCTCAGCAGTGGGAATAAGTTGAGCAGAAAGGCTGAATATGATTTGTCTTACTTTTCACTCATTACTGGGACATGACTGACACCCAAAATTAGGGAAGGAAAGGTTTATTTCTTACAGTTCTTGGGGGTTTCAGTCCATACTCAGCTGGCTCCAAGGCAGGGTGGTGTGGCTGAGCGCCAGCCATTCATGGTGGCCGCAAGCAGCAAAGCGCGAACTGGCAAGAGAGAGAAGACACACCTTCCTCCTGTCCTTACACTGTAGGCCAGCTCCCCCCCGGGTGGGTGCAACACTCATACGCCAATCCCAGTGATGGACAACAAACCAATCACAAACACTAGACTCAGCCCTGTCTATGATTACATGAGACTTGGTGGGGGGCATCCAAACCCACTATACCATGAAGCAAAAATCATCACCTTTTTTAAAAGAAAGTAAGAAAACAGAATTTCCAAAATGTTACATCCATTTCTGTCAAAATCAAATGATGGCAAGGCAGTTCAAAGCAAAATGTATCGTACAATTGAATTACTATCACTGTATCAGCTGTGGCTGCATAAAAATTATCTATTTATCTATCTGTTTATTTATTTATTTATTTATCTTTTTGAGACAGGGTCTTGCTATGCAGTTCAGGCTGGCCTTGAGCTCACTTTATAACCCAGGCTGGTCTTGAACTTAAAACAATCCTCCTGCCTCAGCCTCCCAAGTGCTGGGATTATAGGTGTGTGCTACCACACCCAACTTGCATAAAAAATGATACCCAAATCTTGGAGGCTGAAAGCAGTGTGTGATGGTTTTACTTTTGAGACCACAGGTCAGCTTTCTGAACCTCAGAGGGCATTGCTGCATCCAGTTTGTCTGTGGATTGGATGACAGCACCACTGACCTGGGACAAACTCCCTAGCATGTGGGGGGCTGGCTAAAGTGACTGGTCCTTCCTCACATAGTTTATATCTTAGAGATCAGGCTAAAGTGAGCTTGCCTCAGGAGGCAGTGATCCGGTTTTAAAGTGAGCAGACCTGTGCAGGTCCCTTGAGGCCTCTGCTCAGAATTGACAGTTTCTATAGCTGCAGCAAGTTCCAAATGCAGTCTGGATTAAACAGGCATGGAAGTAAAAACTTCTCAATGGTAGATGCTACAAAGTCACATTGCAAAGTCTATGGATAGAGGAGGGGTGAAGACAAGCCGCACAACTACTTTTACAATCATAACCCCGCAGCAGACCTCGAATTGTACAGTAATCCTCCCTTATTCAGGCAGGATACATTCCAAAATCCCCAGGGGGTGCCTGAAACATAATAGCACTGAACCTACAGATACTCTGTTTTTTCCTATCAAATACAACTGTAATGAAGCTTAACTTATAAACTAGGCATGTCAAGATACTAGTAACCACTATAGGCTTAAAAATTATAACAATATACTGTTGTAAAGTTACAAATTGTTTATTCTTAGAATTTTTCAATTAATGTTTTCAGACTGCAGTTGGCCACAGCTAACCAAAACTCGGAAAACAAAACCAAAGATCTGAGAGAGGCACTGTAATTATTTATGTTCTAGGTCAACACTGAGTCTGCTTTTCTAGAAGGAAGGAGTGTGTTTGATCTGCACTTCTGAGTTTTGGAAACTCAGAAGCCCGTAGTGTACTGCTAATAGGCATGTTATAAAAGTACTTTATAGAATAATTAGGGTAAACTTTTCTAGATTGTACTAAGCAATAGGTCTAAATGGTATCAAGGGATAGTTATTGCTGTTTATTTTTGCAATTACAGTATTTTTATGGGTTTTAAAATGTGCTTCATTAATTGAAAGGGTTCCCTTTTAGTTTTCAGTTAAATTCAGCAAAAAAATTATTGTGAGAAGTGATTTGCATGCTGGCTGACATTCCTAAAACATTGAAGTGCTTCACTTTCTCTTGATCTCAAATAGTTTGCCTTTCAGAGATGTTAATGAAAGATAAGAATATGATTTTTCAGAGTCAAAGAACATTTGTTTCTCTGCCATAGTAACTTTGTTTCCTCTCTGGGCTTTTTTTTTTTTTTTTTTTTTTTTCTCTCTGAAACTCTCTTAGTTACTTTTCACTCATTGCAGAGACAGAATACCTGATGCCCAAAATTAGGGAAGGAAAGGTTTATTTCTTACAGTTTCTTGGGAGTTTCAGTCTATACTTAGTTGGCTCCAAGGCAGTATGGTGTGGCAGGGCTGCCGTTCATGGCAGCCGCCAAGCTGCAAGGAGCGCTGGCGAGAGCGAGAGAGAGCGGAAGCAAGAGGAAGACCCGCCTCCCTTACACTGTGTGTCAGCTCCACCCCTGGGCGGGTGCAGCAGTCACATCACCAATCCCAGTGTTAGACAACAAGCCAATCACAAACGCCAGACTCAGCCCCATCAAAAGTATATGAGGACTTGGGGGGACAGAGTATCACCCAATACAAACTCTAAAATGTAGAATTAGCCCCAAATGTAGTTTTTGCAAATCAATTCATGTTTTTTATTCTTTATCTCTGGGCAACCTATATTTTTTCCATCTTCCAGTGTCTCTAACAAAGTATCTTGCTCTAAAACGAGTCTACTCCTTAAACATTAGCATTAGTCATTTACGTGGTAAAGAATGCTGCCCTCTTGTGACCAGAGAGGCTGCTATAGTAAGGGGTGAGCAAATTTACTATGCTAGAAATGCAGCATTCTACACCAGGGGATTTTCTACCAGAAAACTTGCTCAAGGTTGCCAAGTGTGGCTGTACAGTTTGACTACTGCAAAAAATACACCAGCCCAAGAAATAAATGAATAGCTGTTGAAAACTGTCCTACACTTCATCAAGCTTTATACTCTGTGTCCCGGCTGTGACTTTTCAGAGATGTTACTCATTAAAATTTCACTGAAAGATGCCATCAAGCCTTGTACCACCTGGAGACTCCAACTGTCTGTAATTTACACAAACTCCTGTAGAACCTTATATCAGCCTTGTGGAGAAGCTCATGACGTTAGATGAATACTCCTCTTATCGGGTAACTTTCCTACTCAGAAATTTCCAGAAGTTAAACATAGATCGCTAGAACTCAAAGACCCCACTTAATCCCAGGTAATGAGAGAAAGAAAGTAGGAATAGAGAGGTAGAATGAGAATTGTCAAATTTGATACAGCAGTGTAGGGGTGTAGGCTTTCTTGTTCCCAATCCATGGTCCGAAGTTTTTAGCTCAAAGTGACCTCTTTATTGGACTCCATCCTACCTGTCCTTTCCAGCTGTAAAGTAGATGAACAGTAACATGGATAGTGCTGGTGAGACAATTCATAGGTTCGTGGACAAATTGTTTTGTACATTAGTAGAAATTATTTGTTTCAATGTGTTTTATTTGGGGAGAAAACAAAGACATTAAACTCACGGCTCCTTAGACATTGATGTATATGAGAAGGCTAAATATTTTAAGTTTGAAAAGGGGCTTAAAGAAAACTATTCAAACCAGGTATGGTGGGGCACACCTGTAATCCCAGCACTTGGGAGGCTGAGGCAGGAGGATGTTTGCAAGTTCGAGACCAGCCTGGGCTACATATTCAGCTCAAGACCAGCCTAAACTGCATAGTGAGACCTTGTCTCAAAAAGATCAAAAAAAGAAAAGGAAGAAAGAAAGCTATTCGGTAATACATAAGTTAAAGAGCTTGATTTAGCTATTTACTGTATTTATTAAAATATACTGTGTATGACAAATATATACAACTTTTACTTTTCAACTAAAAAATAAAGAAAAATAGTAAGTAGACAGTAGTTTATTTTATATAGTACTCAGATATGACAAAAATGATCAAAGTGGTATAATGGTAGAGGTCTGGGACTATTTTAGTATATTCTGATATAACACCTTAGACTGAGTAATTTATAAATAATAAATATTTACCACTTACAGTTGTGCAGGCTGTGAAGTCCAGGATGAAGGTACTAGTCTATCCTGGGCCTGGTGAGAACACTTTCCATTAGACAGCACCATTTGCTGTGTCCTCACATGATGGAAAGGGCTAGCTGGCTCCCTTTGGCCTCTTTCATAAGGCCATTAATTCCATTCATGATGATGGGCTAGAGGAGTTTATCACTTTGGTCCTTTCTAACTCTCTCACTGAGAGCCTTTTCTATCATTTCTTTAATCATTTGTTCATTACTGTTAGTTACTAATGACAGTACAACCTCTCTTCTTATTATAGATGTATCTAATCTCCTCCACATTCACCCCAGCATAAACTACAAAATAGGCCTAACAAAAAGACTGTCTCCACTGATTTTTCCTATGTTGCCTCAAACATTTGGTCTAGGAAAAAGGTCCTAGTTTTAAAACCATGTCCACTCTTTTACATGGAGATATTTCTCATTTATAAAAATCATGTAGTCTCATAAAAAATTTGTCCAACTGAGACCAGTAGAAAGAGAAAAGAGTGAAGACACCCATATTTTTAATTGCCCAACAATAAAGCCTGCTCAACCCTTCCCTAATTAAAAAGTTCTCCTGCAAAGTACTACGGTCTATTTCTGTTTATCATTTTAGGAATTTGAAATATTCCTGATTTGAGTTTTTTTGTTTTGTTTTGTTTTTGGTGGTACTGGGGATTGAACTCAGAGCCTCATACATGTACTCTACTATTACGCTACATTCCCAGCCCTGATATATTTTTGAATCCCAAATTATAAAGTCAAATTCTCAATGTTGGATCCAGGCTGGAGGTTTGTAGCATCCAGCTGTAGTTCTAGATATTCCCAGAGGAAGGTTGGTGAGAGAATAGGAAAATAAAGAAGAGACGAAAGCTGAAGTCAGGTGGAACCCTCCCTCCAGATGGGAGGAAAGAACTGCTCAGCCACTGTAGGGGCATTTATACATTTGACAGATTGGTGTCATGTGATACCACTTTTGCCTAGCAACCAATTGCTTGGAAGATCTGCAGACTGGGTGTTCTCCGGACTGAAGCATCTTGACTTCAGTGCTCTTTGTGTTCAGACCTGCCTTGCCTCGCCCCTACACATGTGACTAATTTCCAGTTTCAGCCACTCCCCACAGAGGTTAACGCCACCTCTATAAGCAGCCACTTGTGGGGAGGTACCACACAAGTGGTCCAAAGTTGGGAGAGGCTACTGCAAATCAAGGAAAATAATAACTAATACTTTGCAAAATGCAGTGTGTATGTGAAGTTCTGTGCTAATAATAATGGTTCAGTGTTCCACATGTATGTATGATAATTTGAGTATTTGTCTTTCCTGTAGGGTTTCTGGAGTCCCTGGATGACTTTTATATTCTTAGCAGTGGTTTGATACTGCTGCAGACCACAAACAGTGTATATAATAAAACCTTACTGAAGCTGGTGACACCTGAGTCTCTCTTGGCTTGGCAAAGGGTTCGTGTGGCCAATATGATGGCAGATGGTGGCAAGAGTTGGGCAGATATCTTTTCAAAATACAACTCTGGTAAGTCATACTGCAGAATCTCTTGTAAGCATGTGCATATATTTAGCTTTTGAGTTGTTAACCTGTTCAGCCACATTCACACTATGTTTTTGTGACTCTCAATATTTCAGGCACCTATAATAATCAATATATGGTTCTGGACTTGAAGAAGGTGCAGCTGAATAAGAGTCTTGACAAAGGCACACTGTATGTTGTGGAGCAAATTCCTACATATGTGGAATATTCTGAACAAACTGATGTTCTACGAAAAGGTACCTTCTTCATGCTATGTCTGGAAGTCTGATGAGTATGTGTGTATGTATGCTGGGGGAATGGATGATGTAAGAGTGGATGACAGGGGAAGGAATAGTCTGGAGACAAACACAGGACGCCACTCCTAAGTACACTGGGAAGAATTACTGGGGTCAGCACGTAAGCTTACAGTTCGGGTGCTTTAGAGACCATATGTGAGTTGGCACATTAATTTCTCTTGTCTCTAGTATTGCCTTCTCTTCTGGGTTCTTTGTCAGAGCTTTAAGTTTAATACAACAATATTTTATATAACACTAGTCTGGCTTAGGGGCGGAAAAGCAAGGACAACCCTGTATGCTAGAACTTGGTAGTTAATGGACTTTATCAGGAAGGGTAGATTTGAAGAGTACAAGAATAGCTCAGATATCCAAAGCTCTGGAATCACAGTGTCTGGATTTGAATCTTGGTTCCTTAAAATTTAGGCAAATTATCTGACCTCTCCAGGTCTCACTTTCTTCATCTGTAAAACAGGACATTCATGGTGTAGGTCCACAATCACTTACTTGCCATTTTGAAATCTCAAATCTGTAAGCCGAGTGTAGTGACACTGTAAAAGAAAATGCCCCCCTCCGACCCCAAGCCAGTATACCTCAGTTTCTTCATTGCCCAGGCAATAGTTCTGTTCCAGTTCCGATTGCTTCTGGTCTCTTAGAAATGGCTGGTTACTGTGATGTATAGCTGGTCACTATAATGCACTGTACATTGTATAAACCAGTCCCCAATTGACAAGCCATTCTTCCACTGTACTTCCTGCTTGCTCATCCCATATAAACCCTAGACCACCAGAGATCAGGCCTGATATTCTGGGAATGATCCCAATCAGTGCCCGGTTAATGTAAATAAATCTGCCTCCAAATCCAGGGTGTTGTTTCAGTGTTTCTGCTTGCCATTGCAGCACGTGCCTATAATCCTAGCTATTTGGGAAGCTGAGGCAGGAGAACTGAAAGTTTGAGGCCAGCCTAAGCCATGACTCTTGTCAAAAGACAAAAATCCCAAACTGTATGTCAAACCAAAAGTTGTTTTAGTTCTGAATGACTTAGTCACAAAATATGACCTGAACTCACTTTGCAACAAAAATTGTCAAAAATGGCCCCAAATGAATTCAAGCTTTTTCTTTCCTCTTAAAGATACAATTCACACATTAGGCTACCAAAATAGTAGTCTTTGATTATGAGGTACATGAGATATTCCCCACAGAGAAAATATTATTATATTGTAATATACATTTGCCATTGCTATTATTAAAATCTGAAAATTCCTAAATTCTGAGAGTCTTTGGTTCCCAGGAATATTTGGATCTGGGAAAGTGGATCTTTACAATATCATGGGATGGTCACAGTTGTGGTTTGAATCTAGATGTTGCCCCAAAGCTTCATGCAGTCATAGGTGGGGCCTTTCAGAGGTGGCTGGATCTAGGGTTTGTGCTGTTGGGATCAAGGAATGATGCTGGGATTGATTCACTGTGTGATGCTAGGATTAAGTGTGTGAGTCCCTAAGGTCAGGTGGCCTGGATAAAATATAAGGGATGGAAAGAGCTGTGGTCTTGTCTCTTGCTGCTGGTTACTTGCTTGCTGCTTTGGCTGTCTTCTGTCTGCTATGAACTGTTTCTCCTCTGGGATGCCCCTCTGCTATGCCAACCTGCTTTGGAGCCAACTGATTATGGACTGCATCTCTGCAAACTGTGAGCCAAAATAAATCTTTCTTCCTTTACTTTGGGTGTCAGGTATTATTTCTTAGCAATGAGAAAAGTGACCAAGACAGTCATGAATCAATGAAGACAGGTGGTAGCTCCTAGTAAGCATCTCTCTCTTAAGGCACACTATTATTACTAGGCTCTTAGCAGCTGGCTGGACCAACCTTAGAGGTCAGACAGCAAGGTTCTCAATTTTGAATTGCTATGCTAACCAAGTAAGCACCTAATGATTTGGCTTCTCAGATGAATTTTTCTACAAGGAAAGTAGGTATATTTCCTACTTGGTGGATATGAACTGGTTGATAGCTGTGACTCCCACCTTTAAAAAGTCTGTTTCATGGATAAAGTGTTATGTACGTTTAATTGGTACAAGCCTCTCTGTGCTGAGATGCCTCATCCAGGTGTCATTACAAAATCAATGCAGAGACTTGGGAAACAGGATAAAGTCTTGATCCCTGAGGCCCACATTTTATTATGGTTTTGTTTCCTACTTATCTATCATGTCATCTGTTGCAATAGTCTCCAAATTAGTCTTTCTTCTCTCCCATCTTCACTGTTTTGTTAAAAATTCTCATTTTCTAAACAACAAAAACTAAACTCCTGAACAGGGTTTACATTTAAAGCTTCATCTTCTGTGGTTTTGCTTTGTGATTACACACATGAAAATCTTCAAAATAAACTACCAATAATTCATTTCTTTTGTTCCATCCTCCTGTCTTATCAATCTCACTCTTCTCTTCCATTCCAAATCAGGTTACTGGCCTTCCTATAACGTTCCTTTCCATGAAAAAATCTACAACTGGAGTGGCTACCAGCTATTAGTTCAAAGGCTGGGTTTGGACTACTCTTACGACTTAGCTGCACGAGCCAAAATCTTCCGGCGTGACCAAGCAAAAGTGACTGATATGGCATCCATGAAATATATCATGCGATATAACAGTACGTAGCTCATTTCTCAAGAATTCATTCTTCAAAATTCCTTTTCCTCCCCATGCAAGTTTATTATCTCTGTACTAGACAGAATTATAAAAAGTTATTTGAATTAACCAGTGTTCAATTAATACAATACATACTTTATACACAACACACTTTTTATTTCCTTTATAAAATGACAAGAGATTCTATGGATTTTTTATATGAAAATATTACATGTAAAACAGAATAACTCATGCAGCTCTCCCACCCCACCCACCCACACAAGTTTTCTTCCAAAGACAAAAGCAGTTTATAAATCAAAAATTTCATATATGCTTTATTTCTAATAAATAAAGTCAAATTGGTATTTTCTTTATTGGAAAAATGATGCACATTTATCTTCTCTTTTCCATTCACTCTCCACTGTGCAAGGTTTTTGAAGTAGGCTGGGCTTCAGAGGATTTAGCTAGTTGCTCCTCTCTAACACTAGCCAAGTGAGATGTCTGCATCTGGAACAAGCTAAGCCGATGAGGCACATAGGGGTGTACTCTTCTAGACTTTTAACAGACTCCAAAATCTTAGTACCTACATAGACTTCAGAGTAGTCAATAGTCATTCTTTTCCTCTATCACTTTGTTTCTTAGATTATAAAGAGGACCGTTACAGTAAGGGTGATCCCTGCAGTACCATTTGCTGCCGTGAGGACCTGAACTCAGCTAACCCAAGTCCTGGAGGCTGTTATGACACGAAGGTAACATGCTGCTGAAGTTTTTCTTTTCCATTTTTTAAGAGTTGCACTACATAGTCCTGGCTATTAAGCTAGCTATGTAGCACAGGTTGGCCTTGAACTCTTGCTCCTTCTGCTTTAGCTACTGTAGTGTTAGGATCACAGGTGTGCCTCACCATGTCAGACTACTGGATTTTGAATTTAATTTCAATCAGATATTAGGTCAAAAGCACAGCTACAGAGATTTTCTTGGCATAGGGCACAAGGAGGTCTCTAACCATAAACCAAATTCAAGAATCAAGCTTTTCCAGAGATTCTGACAATAGGTTCCTATCTCCAACTTCCTGGTAATTCCTGTAATTTTGTAATGATTCCATTTCCTCATCTGTGAATGGAAATAGTACTTACACAGTGAGGAATAAACCTTAGTATCTATAAAATGTTTAGAATTGTACTTATTTGTGAATGTATGACTGTAATAAATTCTGCCAGAATTCTAAGGACATTACTGAGAACCATGTGATTTCGAGCTAATCATGACTTCAAATCAATTGAAGAAAGTATTGGACCAGGTGTCCAAAGCACTAAGATTTCTCACATTAGAAGTGATAAGGGCTGTATGTAATAATAGGTTTGCAGTGGTGTGCTAAGTTGGCTCATATGAACTCAAAGTCAGTTGACACTGTGCTGATAGCTTAAAAACAGCCATAGTGAGGAGGACTTACACCATGGAAATCAGCAAACATTGCAAATCAGGGCCTTTTTTCTTTTTCAACAGAGAATTGGTTGTTAAATTTACCTGCCTACTACTGGACTTCAGGTGTGCAGTTAGCCATTGGTTGGTGGAATCATTCTGTCACATCCTTTTGCACTTTTGGTTTGGGCATGTGCCTTATCATCTGCATTCCCTGTCCTAAATTCTGGAAGAAATTTTTAAGCAGTAAACTATTCTTTAGCTCAGAAAATGATAGGCCTGCCAACACCACCTACACTTTTATTATCAACCTAATCCCTAAATACGAATCATTTTAGCATGAGAACTTTTTCAGCTATTTCAAGATGGCAAAGTTTTAGTCTTGATGCTCAATTTGTTGGGGTTTTTTAAAAAGTAGAGAACCCAACACCCATGAAGCCCCCCAAAGATGTGTCAGTATCTTCATTCTTGCGTTCAGTGAAGTACCCAAAAAATGCTATATTCATCCCAGAATACACCTCTGCTGCCTTGTCTGAAAAAACCCAAGTTCATCTGGCAAATTCTGTTGAAGGATAAATGTTAAAAATGTAATTTCTGGGTCGGGGATCTAGCTCAGTGGCTCAACCGCTTGCCTGGTAATTAAGCATGAGGTCCTGAGTTTGATCCCCAGTACCCGCCCCCCCCAAAAAAGCTGGAAAAATATAATTTCTCTTTTTAAGTACATTTTGAATGAAAGATTTTCTTTCCCCTGTAAGGTTAAAATATGCTAGCCAGTGGTTGTTTTTGAGAACTATGGGCCTTTTTGATACCAAGTTCCTCCTACTTTAAAACTCATTACAGCACTGATGAGTAACTTTTGTGAAGGACTTAATATATTCTAGGCACTGTTCTAAGCATGCTGTCCTTAATTCTCATTAACAATTCTATGAGAAAACTGAGTCAAAAAGGGGGGGTTGTGATATTTAATTTAGTTTTAGAGCTGGAATTTGTAATTCTGTTTGAGTTACCAGACTGCAGCTGTCACATCTGGTGACACTGTTAATACACTTCTAACAGTCAACTGACATTTGAATGCCAAACAGATACAGAAGAACATTTAATTGAAAAGCACAAGGAAACTTGCAGGACAGTTGTTTTACAGGAGGCTAATATTGTGAAACACTGGTGGACAGGGGAGGGGAAATGAAAGTTTATACATTTAATCAAGGTTTCCATGCTTTTTAAAAATGTACATGTCTCTCTTTGCAGGTGGCAGACATCTACCTAGCATCGGAGTACACAGCCCATGCCATTAGTGGTCCCACTGTCCAAGGCGGCCTCCCTGTTTTTCGCTGGAACCGTTTCAACAAAACCCTCCATCAGGGCATGCCAGAGGTCTATAACTTTGATTTTATTACCATGAAACCAATTCTGAAACCTAATATAAAATGAAGGAGAAAGATGAGGGAATAGAAATGGCTGTAAAGATACCAAAGATGCTTACTTTAGCTATGTTTTTTTCCATTAGAATAAAATAAATTGTTTGTCACTTTCAATTTCTGATTCTTTTAAACTATACTTTTTTTCTGCAGGACAAGTATTATGTATGATACGTAACAATACTAGGATTCAGCATGCAAGCTAATATACAGAGGGGTATAGCAGGAACTCATTTACCCAAATCCATTGTTTTCTTTTTATGACTGTAAGACTACATGTCCCAAGGTCTCCTAGGTAGCTCTGCCTTGGGACAGTTCTCACCCATGTTATTGGAGGTGAATACCACTGCAAGGTCCATAAGAACCTATCTTCTTTCCTCCCCCCACCCTTCTTTTTTTTACTTTCCTCTGGCTAGATATGCTTAATAATAAAGCACTTAGGGACTATGGAGCTATGCTTTCTAAGCAATGTCTAAGAGAATGCAATTAGAGATTTTTCTGGTCATCAGCAGGCACTAGTCGAGTCTTTGTGGTGCAGCCTAGACAATACAGTAAACCTTACTGCTGTTTCTCATCAATTAAAAGTACCATATCCAATGTGAAAGTAATTCTCCATAGCAATTTTTCTTTCAAAACTACAGAATTACATGTGGTTGGAGTACCATGGAACTACCAAATAGATTACATAAATCATACTATACAGTATGTAATGGGTGATTCCAAGCAATGTGGGAAACTTTCAAAAGAAAAAATACAATCGCTGAGAAAAAACAGAATGAATCAGAGTACTCAGAATGTTAAAAACCCATTCATTTATTTCAAAGTATAAATTTTAGGCTTACTGAACAAAACCCTACTACAGTTAACACTTACATAGATACCACTCTACTGTACATGAAGGAAAAAGGGGTAGAGGGAGAGACAGAAGGAGGGAGGGAAGAAGGGGTAAAGAAAATGAAAACGTTCAAAACTTAACAAAAACAGGGCAACTTGCTACAGCCCAGTTAATACCAGACAAATTGTCTTCTTATTTACACTTTGAACTGCAATGAACAAAAAAATCAGGATGCAAGTTTCCTACAAAGAGTTTATTTTTATATTTAGTTTTGAAATTGCTGATAAAATACTAAAGTCAAGATACCCAAAGATGTTTGATTGCCCAGTTACCTTATTTACAAGAGAAAAAAATATTTAAATATAAATGATAAGTACTTAGTTGACTCTACAAATAAAAAAATAAAGAAAAGCTTATTTTAATGTGATAAAATGATTTGAAGATGAGAATATAAAACATGTTTGTACTATCATATTCCTTCCTTTGGGGGATCAAGGGAATATGAGTTTCAGGAATTAGTAAGTCTGCCATACTAATCTTACATAAGAATTGCTGATTATGTACCTCAGAATCCAAAAACAAATGAAAAATTCGCTAAGTAATAAAGGAAGGCAGAATCATATATTGATTTAGATTGTTATTTGCAATAATCTAATGACTAGGACATAATTTTTGTGAAAATAAAACAGGCCAGTTATAGGTCAGTAATAACAAAAAGAACAAATAATCATGGTATACTGAGGATACTGAAATGACCCAAGAATGAAAGTCAGAATACTTGGAAGGTCTCTGCAGTACCCTACTGTGCTAAGATCACAGTACTGTATATAAAAGTGAGAGATGAGACCTCCACAGACATTATTTTGTTAACCTTAATACAATATTGGAAAACATGGAAAAAGATAAATGCATATCATGCAACACTAACACTAACCTTGCTGCATAATAATTTGGAGAATATTTAAAGCAAATGAGCAAGTAACAAAAATTAAGTTATTCGATGCTGTAAGAGAAAGTTCTGTAGAGAGATGCACCAAGGTAAGGTCCTAAGCTCCTTGCTTTAGGTTATTTTATTCAAGGTATTTTGTGTCACCAGTGAGGATGGGGGAGAGAGGAACACTTCTCTGGGAGGCAAATGGTGTCTCAACAAACACTCACTTTTCAAGGAAGCGCTCTACTTCTCTCAAAGTTATATACTGTGTAAAACAGTATAAAGCATTCTGCATATTTTTAAAAGTGAGTCCAGAGAAACAGAGGGATATAGTTACTTCATAAAGATAACTATTAACAGATACTGCCTTTATATGTCATTTTAAAATTTACTAGCAAGAACAAAATTTTAAAAAGAGGTTACTCACACTTAAAACAGGGTGAAAGTTACTGATATAGTGCAAAGTAGTATCAAACGTTATTGTTACCTTTAAATGCCATATAAACATCCTTTATTTCAGGTTGAAATATCAGAAGTTTCCAAGATTTCCAATAAGACATACCTACACAAGCACTGTCAGGCTAAATATGTAGCAAACTTGCATTCTCAAAATGGGATAGTTGAGCTTATTGGTAATACTCTGTAAAAACATACCATGAAATTAAAAAACAAAAAAGATAACCATGGAGTGTGAAATCCTACTAAAAAGTCTGAGTCATTCGTTCTCTCTCCCAAAGAAAATAAACAAAAAAGCTAACATTTATCAAAATTAAACCTACCCTGCCCCCCAAAAGAGCCCAGCATTCTGGTCTAGCATTTCAATAAATTCAACATGTCCACTGCCCATAAACCCATGTTTATGTTAATTTGAGAAAATCAACCAAAAATATGCTTTTGTTCTTAAATAATCACAATCTCTTTCTACCTTCCACTGTCTGGAATAAAAAGTTTCAGGTAATTATTTTTCTGGAACAAATGTATTTTTAGAGTCCCCCCCCCCATTGACAGAAAAACCCAATATAGACTAAAATAATACAAAATATTCATTCTATTGGGCTTTTCTCATCTGATTATATAATGCAATTAAATTTTAAAAAAACAAGATTAGTGTAGTGAATATTAATGAAAATGTTTGACAAGGAAAATTTTTGTAGACCAGGCAAAGAAATGTTTACCATTTGACACTGAAACTAGCCAATAAACTATTTTGAACATGAGCTTTCTATTCTGTGGACCAAAATAATCTTTACCACATAATCTATCTTATAAACACTGCAGGTAAAAACGTGTATACAAGCAGATATGGATAGGTGTGTTAAAGTCAATTTTCTCCCTTTAAAATTTTCATTCTCATAATTGTGGGAACTTCTTAACATAATCTGTCCTAGAATGAGCAGTATCTACATGGCTGAGAAATTTGATTCATGGAAAAATAATTCTGTCTCAAAGTTTTGAGAATAAAACGAAGTTTACATTTTAGCAACTGTTGCCATCCTCTATTATTAATCAAACCTCACACCTAAGATAACATTACAGTGACCAGTAAAAGTCTCTAAAGATAATTTTACAACTAGAATAGTACTTCCTATTAAAAGTCATCAAAGTTGTAAACCAATAAAAGGAATAGCTCCCACCTATAATTCCAGGAAAAATAATGTATTTAGAGAAGATAGAAATATAAATTCAAAACATCAAGGGAAGAAACTTGCAGTTATTTCACAAACTCCATGAATACTTTTCAAAATATTCTCAACCACACTCATCCCTAAAATTTAATCCACCCTCCTGTCCTAAACTATCTACACTGAAAATACCTACCTGATAACCAGTATAGCTTGCATTCAATACTGAAAATATATGACTGAATTTTATTTCTTTGAAGAGAAGTGGAGATACACAGGTGGTTATACCTAATTGTTATATGAAAGGACTCCAACAGACATACTTTAAATGCTATTTAAAGCAGATAAAGGCTAAATCGGGCTCAACTTGGCACAACCAAAAATGAGATAAGATTAAAAACAGGATAACATGAGAATAAAGAGGAAACACAGCTTTCCCCTTGATATATTAGCTCACTGTATTATGTGAACTTTACTATTTTCTTTTTTGAAAAAATACAGATGATAATGTAAACTACAAGTGCTTTAGAAATCTAATGCAGTCTACAACATGGATGCTGAAATAGGTTTAATAGAAACTTTTCATTCACAATATGGTTTTCTCTTGGTCCACTGGTCCATTTTATGGAGTGTTAAATAATGACCAAGACTGAAAGTTATCTATACACTTAGAAAAAAAATGGCAAGTCAAATGCAGTAGTACCACAGATTTGGGTTAGGGAGTATATAAAGGCCTTGGTCTGAAAATTACTGGAGAAGTATGTGCCAAATATGGTGGAAATAAAAGAGAAATTAAGGTGAAAGGCTAAAAGGGAAGAGTAAACAATAGTGTATGGCCATATTTGTTTCTGCAGTTAACCTTTAAGGCACAAATAAATGTAAAAGCCAGATTAGGAAAGGATGGGGGAGGGGTTCTGCAGATTGTTTTTCACCTAACCACCCAGGAGAAGAAATAAAAGAAAAAAATGAATAGATCCTTTCCTGTGTTCAAATTAATCTATTTTAAGCTAGCTATTTTGCTTTTTATTTACTCCCCTGGGTTTTATTTAGATTTAGTTTACATCTCTTAATTATGATTCTATAGAAGTCTTATCAGAATCATATCCATTACATACCTCAGATTCTTTTGATCTATTCACTTCATACTGAAAGAGAGGTAAAATTTGAGAATGAAAAGGGGAGATTCCACTGCAGTAAACACACAAATAGGAAAAAACAAACAAACAAACAAACAAAAACCCACACAAGACCCATACATATTCCCCAGGCTCATAACTAAAAGACAGTACCCATTTATATTTCAAAACCCTGAAGCTTGAATTGTCCAGGAAAGATTGTTGCTTTATAGGCTGAGTTTATTTTGTTTCTGCTTATAAACAAATGTAGTGTATACACACATCAGTCCAAGAAATCTTGCACAATGTGGATTTTACATTGGGTAACATGCACAAGATTAAAAACAAGACTAAAAAGTAGAACTTCTGAAACAGGAAAAGATAAAGGCTCCAAGGTTTAACTGCTCTGGGAAGAAGAGATCACATCAGTTGACTGAGGATCACAGAAAGGTCCAAAACGTCCATAAATATCCTTGGCTCGGACTGCGAAGTAGTACTTGCTGCCAGACACAAACTGGGTAAGAGTGCATGCCATGGGCAAGGGGAGTGCCTTCACTTCCCCAATCTTCTTCCACTGTGAGGGCACAGTGGCACTGGGCTCCTCGTGGTAGGCATAGAGGTGATAACTATCAACAGCAGCACAGCTTCGATCCACCTCCAGGACACTCCATGACAGTACAATGCCATTCTGACTCTGAACTCGTGCTAACTTCAAGTGTGGCTTCTGAGGCAGAGATGTGCTGGCAGCTTCTGGGGGCAGACGCTGTGGTTGTGGGGCTTCTGGTAAGGGTGCTGGGTGCACAGGGCGCGGGGGCTCCTAACAAAAGAAGAATCATTTTGATTTATTGTGATCACAGAAAGAACTGTATTAGACAGTCCTTTAATTAATGCCAGAATTAAGACACCTTACAAATAATAGACATATCTTTTTATGTTTAGAATTTGGAAAATACCAAATTCCATGACAATTTTGACAATTAAATGGTGATTTGTAACCAATCATGCCAAAAACAACAGTGCTGCAGCTATTCCTACTAACTTCCTACACCTAAAATATTGGTATTTTCTTGCCAAATAAAGTTTTTGCTGATGGAATACCACTGAGATACACCACAGATATAAGAAGTATCAATCTATTTCTAACGAGAGATTCTCATTTTAGTACAGCATTTTAAAGACATACACTAGGTGTGGTGGTGCACAGCTTGTAATCCCAGCACCTGGGAGGCTGAGGCAGGAGGATCACTGCAAGTCCGAGACCAGCCTGGGCTAAAAGCCCAGTCTGTACTGCATAGCAAGACCCAGTCTCAAAAAGACATACATACATACAAACATACATACACACATACAATAAAAAGTCACATGTGGCAATCTATCACATGAAATTAGGAGTGCACAGCTGTATTTTCATTTTAAAACTTTTACATTCTAAATACAGAACACTCATAATTAAGCACATTTAATGCTGAATGTATGTTATTTTCTTGGTTAGTATGCATGAGAAAGGTAATATTTAAATAAATTTTGAAAGGCAGGCCAGATGATAAAAAAGTAAGAGACCCACTACACCAAAAAAGATACACACTCAAAATCAAAGGATAGAAAATGGTATTTCAAGCAAATGCAAACTTGAGGTGAGCAGGAGTACCTGTACTTACAGCTGACAAAATGGACATTAAGGCTAAACTGTATAAAAAGCAAAGAAGTCACTATATAATGATCAAGAGGTCAATTCAACGAGATGATATAACAATTATGAATCCATACACACCTGAAGTCACAATACTCAGTTTTATAAAACAAACTAGCAGACCCCGAGTTGAAGCACTGCAAATACTCTGGCTGCACTGAAATCACACCACATGACCTTTAAATGGCTTTGCTTCTGACACTAGCTTGAGTTAATAACAATTAATCACCACTTAATATTCTTGTGACACTGGGTATCTGAGAGTACCTTCGAGTACTCTACTAATACTACTTTATTTCACTGCAGTGGAATAAAAAAATAGTAACTGCTAAAAGCATAGGCTTTCGAGTTGGAATGCCTCAGTTCTTATGAGGTATGACCTTATGCTGATTATCCAGTCTCTGAACTTCAGCTGCCCTAACTATTTAAAAAAAGATCTGAAATGTTCTTCAGGCAACAGCCTAAAAGGACTCTCTGTAAGGACCAATATATTTACAATGCTTGGAACATAGTAAACACTCAATGAATGCTAGTCGTTATTATGAGCACTACAAGTTGTTTTATTAGATAATAATAGCCTCGATTACCTGCCTTCCCTGTCATAAATCAGCATTTTCCTTCATAAGACATTCCATAACAATCGAATACTGTCATAATCATGTCCTAATAATGTGACATCATTTTGGAAGCTAAATTATGAGGACAACATTTAGTTTTATCTGTCCTGTCTTAAAAAAGGAACTGTATCAGTGGACTATTTAAATAATATAGCAGTTAAAGCTGTTTTAAGACTCTGAAGAAAAGAATAATATTAGAAAATGGAAAAATAAAAAAATACTCATGAATTTAACTATGGGTTAGAAATGGCCTATTTCACTTTATTTGCCCAGCCACAGACCTATTTTTGTACATGATATAGAACAATTGAACTGAAAATCATTTTTCTGAACATTTATTTATAATGATAATATTCATTTTCTTAAATAAATTTCTATTAGAAAAGCAAAAACACCTATCATTTCCCTTTGACATTACTACTTTAGAGAAAAATGTTAAGTTCAAAAAATATTTGACAGAACTTCTGGGAAGATGGTGGAGCAGTAAGCAGCAGTAGGTCAGCCCCTCTGAGATTCAGAATCCAGACACTGGAATATAACAACTTGCAGAAGAAGGAAGGGAGGCACATCCCTGGGACCCAGGAAAGATCTGAAAGGAGAACTGAAGCCCACGGGGAAAGTGAAGAGACAAGACTACAATGAAGAAAAAGGAGGTACAAACTGCACTTTCTTCCTGACTCCCAGGGAGAGAGAGGAGGCTCTAATCTATAAACACAGGTAAGGTGGGTGACTCCAGAGGATTCACTGAGAAATGCACCAGTGGAACAGAGCAGTGGCTGCTGTGAACTACAATGGTAGGTGAATGATTTCATTCCAAGGATCCCCTGGAGAGAGAGCTTGGTCAGATGCCATTTTAGTGAGGGGCCAACTGAACCAGGACTCAGAGCAGCTTTGGGTTGGCTTCCTCTCAGGTCCCTTAGTAACTGGGAGAGGCACAACCACAGGATATATCCAGGGTCAGGCAGGCAAGCAATACCCAGTGTATTGTAGGCAGAACCCAAGCCCCACCCTACAATCAGGCTAGGATCAGCTTGAACTTCTGTGGAGCTGAAAGCAACCGAATTGGCACCCTGCCTAATCCTACTGCGGTCTTGTTGGGATCATCCAGGACAGATCAGAGTTCTGTCTTGCCTCCTTTTGCTACAAGAGACAGCAGAGATATGTCCTGAATTGGGTAGTACCACAAAGCTGTAAACCCCAGAAGATAACCACAGGCCTCAACTCAGAGAAATCTCATTTTTCCCCCTCTCTCTTACTTTTTTCTTCTTCATTGTTTTTACTTTTTCATGTGCTAACATTGTTTTTAGTATTTGGAGTTGTATTTAGTTCTTCTTGTTGCCTGTTCCTTCTTTCTTTTTCTCCTATCTTCTTTATCAGTTTTTCAAAGCTTAGATAATCTATCTTTGTCCAAGCTATCCAGCTTTGTTTCTTTCTAATCTCTTTCTCTTCTATTATTTCTCTATAACAATACTAAGACTGTGTGAAGGTAATAAACAATACATAGTTCAGCACCAAAGAACTGGGTGCTAAGCCAAATGCAGCAACTTCTTATCCCTAATAAATTCAAGAGGCAGGATCTTGCAACAGACTGAACACCCAAAGCCCAGCTATACCTACAAGACATCTCTGGAAAGTCATCACTTCCTAAGGAGGTCTCAATACCAGTAATGAAGCTATCTACCATAAGCAATTTAAAACCACCAACACAGAAAACAAATTTCAAAAAACAGAAAACAAGACACAGAAACAAGACAAAGCCCCAGACCTCTAGTTCACCTAAGTCAAATCCAGAGGACACTGAGGTAGAAGAAATCAAAAGCCACTCACTTCAACTTTATGAAATGGAAGCAGCATAAGTAACAAAGCAGATAAATGAGGCTCCAGAAAAGAACAAATCAGAAATAACTTCACAGATAACTAAATAGATAGTGACCATAATAAAGGACATGATTAGTGAAACTAGAGTAGACACAGGAAAAAAAAAAAAATAAAGGAGCTTAAGAAAGAGACGGAAACCATAAACACCAAACACAGGAAAAACTGAATGCCATAAACAGATTTAAACAGTTCTCCAAGAGAATAAAAATTCCACTGATATTATATGCAGCAGAATCAAAAAATATGAGGACAGAATATCACAAGACCTAGAAGACTGGTTGCAGATAGTGATCATCAAATGAAAGACTTCTTAAAAATAGTAAGGGATCATAAAAAATCAAACCAACAGCTGCTAGATGATGCAAAGAAGAACACCATAAGATTGACCAGAGTCGATGAAAGAAAATCAGAAGAAAGCACAAAGGACATAAAACACCTGTTCACAGAAGTAATGGCAGAAAAACTTATCAAGCATGGAAAAAGGATCTGATACACAGGTAAGGCATATAGAACTCCAATTACCTATGATAAAAAGAAACTAAACAAAGGCAGAAACAGTTAAGATTCCAGAAATTGAAAAAAAAAAGAAGATTGAAAGCTGTTAGAGAAAAGAAACAAATAATCTGGAAAGCCTATCAGAATCACAACACACAGGACTTGCAGAAAGATGGCAGAGTGGTAAGCAGCAGAGAAAGGAACCTCTCCAAGATTTGGTGTCCAGACACTGGAATAGCAACACAAAGAAAAGAAGGGAGATGTGGGTCCTCTGAACCCAGGAAGGATCTGAAGTGAGAACTAAAACCCATGAGGAGAGCGAAGAGAGCAACTTCAATCAAGAAGAGGTGGCGGGCAGCACCTTCTACCTGAGTCAGGCCTCGCTGTGTGGAAGGACCAGCTCAAACCTGTAGACACACAGTCGGTGCTGGCAACCCCAGAGGCCTCCACAGGAAGATGGAGCAGTGGGATGAAGCAGTGTACACCACTGACTACACAAGCAGATGATTGGTGCAGATTCAGCAGGAAAGGTCAACTGCAGGAAGCCACCTCGGAAAGGGGTACACTGGAGCTCAGAATTCAGAATGGATGACCCCACCTAGCAGCTCCCAGCTGAGTTTAAGCCTGCAGAAGGTATACTGACTGCTGCAGGCTAAACAGGTCTCACTCCAGCCTTACTCACAAAACCCAGCCTGAACTTTAGAATAAATAAAGGTGCATGCTTGCCAGTATTATCCACTACTCCATCATAAAGCTACTGCTGGTTTGGTGGGACAAATCAACATAGATATGGACTCTTATCTCCACACACTGTCTACCAGTGACAGCAGAGGCATATCTTGAAGTAGACATTTTTTTTTCCTCTCTTCATTTTTTATTTTAGTTTTTTTTCCTTATTGTTTGAGCTTGTTTTTATATGAGTGTGAATGTGGTTTTTAGATTTTCTGAGGATGCTCTATTCTGTTCCTTTTATTTCTTCCTTATCTCTTTTTCTCCTGTATTCTGCATGAGTTTCCCAAAGTTTGCATGATCCCACTTTGCCTTCTAGCCTCGCTTCTAATCTCTTCCTCTCCTTCTACTTCTCTATTTTTCCCCGACTCCTTTTAAGTTTTCTCCCTTGAGGGTAAAACTGGCATATTGAGGGCTTTACTGCATACCATTTTCTGGTTTGTTTTAGATTTTGTTATGTAACCACAAATATAGCTCACATGGTTAAAGGTGACAAATTAATGGTTACCTTAGTTTGACAATTTCTAGGCTCTGTCTCATGCTATGGCTAGTGCTGATTGTGCCCCTTTACCCAAAGTGACTGTACTGGGTGATACTATGTACCCCCAAGTCCTCATATACTTTTGATGGGGCTGAGTCTGGCCCTTGTAATTGATCTGTTGTCTAGCACTGGGACTGATGATGTGAGTGCTGCACCCACCCAGGGGTGGAGGTGAGACACAGTGTAAGGGAGACGGGTCCTCCTCCTGCTTGCTTCCGCCTTCTCTCGCTCGCTCTCTCTCTCTCTCTCTCTCTCTCTCGCCAGCATTCCTTGTGGTTGTGGCGGCCATGAATGGCAGCCCCGCCACGCCATGCTGCCTTGGAGCCAACTGAGTATAGACTGAAACCTCCCCGAGAACTGTAAGAAATAAACCTTTCCTTCCCTAATTTTGGGCATCAGGTATTTTGTCTTGGCAACGAGTAAAAAGTAACTAAGACAGTAACATAATTATTCTAACCAGCTGTTCGTCCTGGTATACCAAGACTGAAATTGCTGAAAGGTCACAGAAAATACTGTGGGTCAGTGCCAAAGAACGAGGGACTAGGCCAAGTAGGCAGCAACTTCTTATTCCCCCAGAATTGAAGAGGTAGGATCTTCCAACAGACTCAAAACCCAAAAGCCAGCTATACCCAGAAAACACCTCTGAGAGGTAGTCATTTCATAAGGGTTCTAAATACTAGCAAAAAAGCTACTCACTTTAGGCAATTTGCAAGCATTAACCCAGAAATTAAAATTTAAAAAGAAAATAAGAAAACACTTATCCCCAGCACCACACAAGAAAATTTACACCTAAAGTTAAATTGTGATTCAGTAGCTCTGTATTCAGGATAGCACCTACACACCTATCTTACAGCCCCATGTATTTGGAAAAGTGGTAGGGGAGGAAGGGTTGTTTGGAACATGCCTTTGAGGCTTTGAAAGACAACCCATTATGAAAATCACACTGAATTAAACACACCACATCCAAAATAACAAACAGGTTTCACCTCAAGTGTCAGTTTTGACTGGTCATGGCTGACAAAAGGCAAGAATATTTAAGGCAGATTAAGGGAGGTTAGTGTTTCCATCAATTAGTAATGCCTGCCTTTACTAAGAGCATGTTGTGGCCTCCCTTGCCCTTTTGAATTTATTGTCCCTGTTTCCCTTGGGAGAAGTTAGAATTGAATACTTAAGAAAAAGTTTCAAAATGAGAAAAATTTAAAGGAATTTTTAGTAGCAAAGCAGTGAGTTCTAAATTTATCAGAAAATGCACTTCCTCAGACTACCCTTCTCATGGGTCACAAACTTTTAAGGTAGGAAGAAACTTCAAGATTATTTACACTTTAGGAGAAATTTCAAAAACAGGAATAGAAACAGAAAAGGAATTTATGCTGGTGAATTCTGAATTCACAAGACAAGTCAGTTTCTCAAAATATCCCATTCATGAATCTGTAGAAACATGAGGCAGAAGACATAAGATAACTGAGAGCCTGTGGTTCTTATATTTACCTGGGGAACTTTTTTTTTTTTGGTACCGGGGATCAAACTCACAACCTTGCACATTCCAGGCAGGTGCTTACATCACTGAGCTAAATCTCCAGCCCACCCAGGGAACTTTTTAAAGATTTCAGTGTCTGGGTTCTCATTCTGGGGAGGGGCCAAAAATCTGGTGCTTTTAAAAAATCATTTATGGATTCTAATGCATAGCCTGGATTGAGAAATATAGATTTAGTCAAACTCTCTAATTTTCCAGATGAAGAAATGGAGGTTCAGGGAAAACTGGTGGCTTTCCCGGGGCAGACAGTTAACTGGCATCAGTGCAGATTTGGTCTCATGGTCATAATGCTGGTCTGGGGTGGGGCAAAAGCCCTGGGCCCACAAAGTTGTTGAGCAGAAGTCCTAGATCCCTGTGAGGCACATGGGCTATCTTCCTAC